>BRDA01048096.1:1851-15066 GCA_036984385.1 Crenuchus spilurus | reverse complement strand
TCTATAATCTAAAGTTAAAGTTTAACTTTTTTGAATGGAATTATGGAAATTAATCAACTTTTGCATGATATTCAAATTTTTTGGAATGCGTTGGTGTATATATATATATATATATATATATATACAGTATATATGTGTGTGTGTGTGTGTGTGTGTGTGTGTGTGTGTATATAATTATCATTATTATTATTTGCACATTGGTTTGCAAAAATATTCTCGATATTAGACTCACAAAAGGACTCTACATATTTTGAAAGTGTCCCTCTTGACACCATGATTCAAAACAGACTGTAATAATCTGCAGCCCAATGATGTTATTTAAATATTGCTGTGAAACCTGGAAATATGAGCATGACTGACATAGTTGACAGACCAGACATTAAGTGCAATCTGCTAGTATTTACACAGTGACACAGTGTTTTTTTGGAGTATTCCTGGTCACTGGATTATATGAATAAAACTGGGATTAATGTGCAGAATCCCTTAATACTTCATTATATATATATATATATATATATATATATATATATATATATATATTTTTTTTTTCAGTTTACAATTAACAAAACATGTAGTTTGACAGGGATGTCCAGTAAACTGTACATTATTGGACACAGGGACATGATCATAAGTATTGTTGTTATATTTAGAATATAGGTGTGAAACCTCCCATCACAGCCCCGTCTCTGTCTTGTCCACATGCCTTGTTTACATGTTTACATCGTCATGTCTCCGCCCACATCATGTCTTGTCATTGAGACAGGTGAGTCTCGTGATTACAGATCCCTGGTTTCTTGTCTAATTATGTTTGGTTTAAATGTTCCCTCATGTGTCACAGTCCTCGTCGGTCACTGTAGTGTCTTCATGGTCATCTATGTCAGCTTTGTGTTGTCTTCTTAAATATTCACAGCCACACCTTTTTGTTTCACAGCCAAGAGTTTTGATTTTATCTAATAAAGAACTTTTTTTCTGGACTCCTCCACCCCTTCTGAGAATAAATCATTTATTTCTGCATAATTGACATCTGAATTCTGTGATCCACACACATCACCAAAATCCTCCTTGTCATTTTCCATCATCAGTAAGTGAAATATATATCAAGTGAAATTTAAGATTGTCATTACTGGCAGGATCTCCTCTTCATCTCTCTAACCAGTGGTGCGCATCTTGTGGACATGCTAATCTAATGATCTGTATTCTACTATTTTTTAATGATTCAAAGTACTCAGGCATCCACTGTTGTCTTCTGTGATTATTATCAAGCTCACCAGTATAAAAAGCAGCTGATTTGATCTAATGGTTTAATAAGCTATCCTAGTGGTTTATTCACATTTTAAAGCATTTAAATAGAGTCTCATCACAAAGTTGTATAAATGTTGTAAGCATGTAGGACCAATGACACTAGTGGTGAATAAATTGCTTGTGACATCCTAGCATTGGAGTTATAGCTGTGTTTGCTTCTCACATACTGAGTGTGGTCAAAACATCCATTTATCTGCTAGGCAAAATATACCCAACTGACTATTCTGGCCAAATATTACAGTATGCATTCAAAGCTATTCTTGTTATTTACTGAATCCCATAATACAATGCAATAAAGAGGCTAGGAACAGTTGCTAAGCAATGACTGGAGTGCAAAGAAAATAATGTGAGGATTGGGACTAGCCCAAATGGCACAGGCCTTATTGATAGTAGAGTGTAGTCATGGTACATAGCACTGGATACTACACTCTACAGTACTATGAGTAGTAGCATGTAGTATATGAATCTATTAATGTATGCAATACATAACACAGCCTACATATAAAATCCACAGTATAGCTGAAACTTTTCATATGTTAAAATGAACAGTCTGCACTTTAATTTACTGTTACAACAACCATAACAGAAAAGTGTCATATCCTTTCAGACTGCACTGCTATTCGATTTTTCCAATTAATAACCAAACACTTTAGAACAGCAGGCTTTTTCTACCAAACTAGCAGACCAGGGAAAGATCCCTCCTCTAAAATAGCACTCTATTTTCTGAGGAGGCCCTTGGGGATGAGGCTTGGCAGAATCGCTCACTCTCTCTGGGATTAGTTTAACTGGCAGACGTGCACTAGATGCAAACTGTGGTGAAGTACAGTGCGGGTATTTTCTCGTTCTGTTTTATCTCCATGCACTTGTTCTCTCTCTACCCGCATTCCGTATGATGCCATGCTCTTATTCTGTTACACTTTCAATAGCCTGCAGGTTAATGTTTGATCTGTGCCATGCAGTTTAGAAACAACATGCAGGTGCTCTCATTGTGCTAAACGTTTTCTGAAGATGAACATGATGCTATACTAGTACAAAAGATTGCATGAATGAAATGAAATCCATAATGAAGCAATAGACAGACCTAAAATCCCTCAGTATATTGAGTGGAAAACTACTCATTAAGGATACTACAACATTAAAACTGCATGTTTTCTATGCTATTCTTTTTGTGTGGATTGTCAAAGGCTATTTGGAGCATCAGGAAAAGATTGAGGAGAGTTGGAACATAGTCACAAGCTTGGAAATCAAACAAGGTTATATGACAAATTAAGAGGTAAATTTGATTTACAATGTTGGGTTGGGAAGCTCAAGTGTGGTAGTGTGTGACATTATTTTTGAAATGCTTATTTCGAGTTGCAAATTGAAATAAATTGGGTGAGGCAGGATGTATCACGGGCAAGCTATGAACCATCATATGCACTGAAATCCCAGCAGGGGTCATAACACAACCTGACAAAATTATCATTGATGTTTACATGCAGAGGGCGGCACGGTGGCTTGGTGGTTAACATGTTTGCCTCTCAGCGCTGAGGTATTGGGTTTATGTCCACATCTGGGTGGAGTTTCCATGTTCTCCCCGTGTCTGTGTGGGTTTCCTCCTGGGTCTCCAGTTTCCTCCCACAGTCCAAAAACATGGAGGTCAAGTGAACTGAGTACTCTAAAATGGTCTGTGTGTGTGTGTATGTGTGTGCGTGTGTGGATGGATTGGTGCCCTGTCCTGGGCTTAGTTGAATAGTGTAATGCCCTGCCCTGCACCCAGTGAGGGGTTAGGGGACTAACCGCGACCCTGATAAGAATTAAGCAGGTGGGATAATGGATGAATGGCTGGATGGTTTACATGCAGAGTCCAGCTAAGTTTTTAGTCTAAGAAAATAGAAAGAGTTTATAGTATTGTTTACATGTGTGCCAGCAGAGTTTACAGTAAATGCCCACTCGGTTAACTTTATATACTTACAAATATGTGTATCCTTCTCATTAAATATGTATCTATTTCTGATCAAATGTTTAATATGAAGAAGTCTTAGCCGCTCTATGAAAAGTGTGTGTTTTTGCCTCATAATTCTTGTCTGTTTTGATGGCGAAAAGCTTCATCACACATGGTGGTACAACTGAAAAAATCCATGCAGTGTGAGCCACAGGAATGATCAAAATGTTTGCTTGCCCAGATTTGTCTTCAGTAGTTTAATATCCTAGACCACATATTTTAATCATGCTAAGCTTAGACTAAGATCTCAGATTGCTCAACAGACTATCAAACTGTGTTAGCATGATCATGTCTAAGACAAACAGTTGTAGACTTAATACAGAACAACTGATGAGTAAATGTTGTCACAGACGGATCCAGAAGGCAACACCACAACTGTATACACACAGACAAACTAACACAACAAGCTACAGCTAAAGGTGAACAGATGCTCAGTGTCAAAGGTGGGGAACTCGAGGCCTGAACGGTCAGATCCTGCTCACTTTGGTGTTGTTCCTGATCAAGCACACCTGATTCAGCTCAGCAGGTAGTTGCCAGGTTTAGCTGTTGTATTACTGCAGAGAAATCACCAACCTGTGCTGGACTTCTGGACCTCAGTGCTCATCCCTACTCTAAACATCAACATTCTAGATCTCTGAATATTTGATTAAATTGCGGTTGATTTTCATTAGCATGTTTGCATATTAGCATAATCAAAACGCTGCAGGGCATTTTAGTGTGTAGTAATACAATAATTAGTGAAGCTAATAAATAGTGTGCTGAGGTGAATTTTGATGAGATATTAAACAAATGTTCAAAAAACAGAAAAGACATGATGTGATGTTTTCTGTCCAAAATGTTCAAAAAGAAAGTATATACTACAGAAGGGCCCTGAGTAGCTCAGCAGGCTAAGACACTGACAGCATGATCAAAGGATCGCAGTGCTCTCTGGGCAGGTAGATGATGCTCTCACTCTCCCTATCACTCACACCCTGCAATGTCCGCTGACTCAGGTGTCTACTGATTGGTCCATTCAGAGCTGGGATTCCTGTGCTTTCCTCCGAGCCTGTTGGCTCCCCAGTGACGGTGTATCAGCAGTAGTTTAAAAAGAGGTGGTGGCTGCATCACACGCAGCGGAGGAGGCTTGTGCTTGTCTTCACCCTCCTATAGTCAGGGACAGTGCAAAGTGATGGGGAGAGCCCCCTAGTGGGTGGGTTAATTGGCTACTACCACATTGGGAAGGGGAGAAAACTGGCAAAAATTAAAAAAGTACATACTACAAAGTTGTTTTGCAATGCCAAAACATGGTTTTCCTGGAAAATGTTGTATGGTATTTACAAGGACAAAGTAGTAGGAGGATACCAAAAGGATTGCCTTGCCATTCTTAAGATAAATTCCAGGAAGTTGCCATTACAGAAACAGTGTCAATGGCATTCAGAACACTCGGGATACATCCTCTAACACCTCCCAGGACATGCACCTCCATCCCAGCACCTCTTCAGATACACTTCCTCCAGCATTTCTCAAGATCCTCAGCACTACATCACATCCCCATGCTCACACCTGAGCTCACTTAGCCTCATCAGCTCCCTTATAAATGCCACACATACAGTACATGGGACCTTGTGGAGCATTGTAAGCCCTGTGCTGCTGCAAAGCCTAATTATCTCTGGTATAATTGCAGATTGTTGTATGTTTACAAGTTCTCCTGTGTTTCAGATGCCTGTTTCCCACTCGTGACACCTAGTCTGTGACATGGACTGGATTTTACAGATTTCATCTACTTTTGTGCTTCTTTCTCAGTTTCACATTTGATTTGTTTTGCATTCTTTGTTCTAAACTGACCATTAAAGCCCTTGCATATGGATGCTATTTACTTGCCTGAGTCTCTTCGTTCACAGGCTTTCAACATTTATTGAATGTTTTTTAACTTTACCACACACGTCATGATTTTCCTTAAGATCAGAATGACAAGGAGTTTTGGGAGAAGTGCCCTTTTGATGCCATTTTATGCCACTGCATAATCACAATGATATTTAACTGAAAAGCAAGGTGGAATTAATATTAGCAGGTTGTTTTCTCTGTCTCAGTAAACACACTGCAGTTCTGAGGTGTTGGATTGAGTCTACTTGATATTTCCAAATAATTACTTTGGAATGCTTCTCAGTATGGTGAGCCTTGGGGGCCTGACACCTGTATTCATATGAGTAAGGATGTTATTATGGAGCTGTTTGAGTACAATACAAAATAGTCTGGGGAACAGTCTGGGGTAGTTTTGAAATGAAATACATGCCTTTGGACAACATTTGGTGCTGGTTTGCAGTGAAATACATCACTATCAAGGGTATACCCACTATAATCCCACCCTAAATCCTCTAATCTGTGCTTTTTAATACCATAAGTACAGTCAATAGCAAGCCAGTTAGAGAAACCCTATAGTTAGCTCCAGTTTGTTCTTCCAAATTAAACTTTCAGGAGCATCATTTAGTTTTTCCAGAGGCAAGTCCTGCCCATGTGAACATGCTTCACTGGAGTGTTATGTCCAAAGGCAAATGACAGGCTTGTTGTGCATTTCTTATGTTTGATGGTCATCCCATAGCCTCCTACTTTGTGGTCTGACTTCAAGGATTTGGATAGGTTTAGGGATTTCACTCTCAAGGTACTCACACCCTATTAAGCCTACATTCCATCCTAACAGGATCAAAAGTATTGTACTTGGTTCCTTTGTTCTTTATTTCACTGTTGGTCTCAGCTGTATGGGTGCTAAGTTCAGCAGCACTGCCTCTTGCAGTGGGGATGCTGACGTCTGATAGCTTCAGCAATTAGAGGCCTGTGTCACGTGTACCTGCAGTAAAGGTCTCTTCTGCGATGGCCATTAGTGGTATAATTATGTTTTTCGATGGATAATGGCTTATTTGCAAAATTCAGCTGCTTGCTAGGGTCACGTTCACTTCAGATAAAGCAATTTGCTCCTATAGACCCTCCAAACCAGCCTGTGCATGCAAATTAAGCCATTCATTAATGTACAACCATTGTCTCTCGAGCTCTCTTTGGCTCTCTCTCTCTCTCTCTCTCTCTCTGTCTCTCTCTCAGTCACAATGGCATGAAGAGGTTGTCACATTTTCAAGCTGCTGTTTTTTGACCTGAGAAAAGTGAGACAGACAGACCAGGGCTTCCCTTCTCTTTTTTTCTATAGCATTCCCTTCATGACTCCACTGGAATGAAAGCAATCATATTAACACTTCACAATTACAGTGGCACTTACATGCTGTCCTGGCTTGTAAAGTATACTGCTTTGAGTGCATTTGGGCACCATTTGGGCTGTTGAGCGCTCCAGGTGCTGATAGTAATGAACTTGCAGGAAAAGCTATTTTTATCTATATGTAATAGACTAGTTGTATTCAGTAAGTCAGAGATTTGTATTTGCATGAAAATTACAGTTTGGGGACATAACTGCCTTAAGATGACCAATGTGTCATTATGAGTATAATTAGCACACTGCTGTGCTGAGAATAATCCACCACCTACATGATACCTGTTCTGTGGGGGTCCTGATCATTGAAGAACAGGTGAAAGGAGGATAAAGTATACAGATAAACAGATGGACTTATTGTAGATCTACAAAGTGCACCTGTATGCTCAGTGGTGCTGATAAAATGGACAATTGAGTGTAGATACAAGGAGGTGGTTTTAATGTTATGGCTGGTTGGTATAAGTTGTATGATGCAACTATTTCATGTTCTAGTACTGACTATACACATTCTAAACTTGTGTTCAAATGATATTGACAACATAGCTTCATATTGCCCACCCTTAGGCTTGGCATTTGAAAAATACTGTGAATAGTATGCTTGATTGGTATGGAAAGGCTCAATATGTATTTTAAAATCTTGCCTTTATGGTTATATGCCTGTCAGAACGGGAAGTCTTTATTGAGTGAGTTTCATAATGTGATGTCTTTTCTCAGTCCATCAATTTTATTGGTCAAATATAAACACAAGGAATCTGATTCCAGTTCTCAGTACATCTCACACACAGACCATATGGTGCAGCAAGAAATAAAATGTAGATAATACTACATACACACCTGCACAGTGTTAATAATGCTAATAACAGAATGACCAGAACTCAATTTGGTCTGTGGGAAGATATTTTTGGTAAGCAAGAAATCATCTTAAATATAGTCTAGTAAGGGGCTCTGAGTGGCTCAGCGGGCTAAGACAATGACACTATGAGCACAGAATCGCAAGTTCGAATCCCGGTCATACTGTTTGTCATCAAGAGAAGGGCCTCAAAAGAGCAAAAACTGGCCATGCTCTGTCTGGGCGGGCTTTCTCGCCCCCACTTTCACAATGCAGTGTCCACTGTATAAGGCATCCACTGATTGGTCCATTGGAGCTGGGGTACCTGCGCTTTCCTCTGAGCATGTTGGTTCCTCAGTGACTGTGAATTAGCAGGAGGTTGAAAAGAGGGGTGATGGGGAGAGTCCCTAGCAGATGGGATGGGTTAATTGGTTACTACTACATTGGGAGGGGAAAAATTGGCAAAATATTAGTCTAGTTAAAGTTTTTAATGCATTTTTAATTTGCCATTGTGGCACAGATTACTTTTGTGTTGTTGTTCATGTAAAACTGTCAGTATTTCTTCAGAATCTCATAGAATATCAACTAACATTGTCACAACTTTCATTTCAATGCCGTTGGCACATCATTATATTTGCTGGGTGTTGATATAATATATATATATATATATATATAATTTATTCTATTGAAACTGTTCTTATGTTCTCTGCGAATTGAACTCTGGATTCAAAGCAGGTAATATAGTAATAGTGAAAGTCTGCCATTCGAGAGGAAGCGTCACGTCAGCTGAATGTTTGACACCAGGCATATGTCTCTGAGCTGTGGCTGCTGCACTGAGGCTCAAAGAAAACGTTGCCTCCATTCCGAGGCAATCTGCGCCAGAGAATCAGACAGCGGTCTCCCAGGACCGCACAGGTGGTGGACTTTACAATGCAATAACCTCCACTGCACAGAGGGATGGAAGCAAGGAGAGAGGGAAAGGAGTGAAGGATACAAATAGGAATGGAAAGATAGAAGCATTTAAGAGGAAGGAAGATGAGGAAAGTGATGAAGAAAGGAAAAGTTGAGGTTGCTCACTGAGTAGTGAACACAGAGAAAGGTAGTGAGGGATAGATTTAAGAGAAATGAAAAGTGTGGAGGGCAAGGGAAGGCTGAAGCACAATGAAAAATGCTGGACTGTGTACTGGAGGCAACTGGAAAGATGATGAAATAGTGAGTGTCGAAGGTGAGAATAAAGCAAAGCTGGAAGAGGTGTAGGGAGGCAGAGAAAAGGCATATGAAGAAAGGATGCGCAGAATTAGATGAGGACATGTAAGCAGAAGAGCTTCTTTTCTAATTGCAGTCTCTATGGGCCCCTTCCCACCTCTTGAAGACATTTGAAAAGCACTGAAGTTGTACGTCAGCCTGTACTCTGTGCTAAAAGTGGCTAACAGGTCAGTGCTTTGGAATAATATTGCATGAAAGTAAGTGCACTATTCATCTTTAACACTATTACTGACACTCTGTAGTCTACTACCACCAGCACATTTGGTTAAACGTTTGCTGGTTTGTGTGGGTACTTGGCTGGTGAGGCTGGCAGTGTAATGATGCCAATTCAATGCTCTACAGTAATAGACTTCATGTGCAATATTCATATTTCAACACTTTAACAACCTCATAATTCCAGTGATATTCTCAAGATAAACATACACTGTAATATGTAAACATACTGTTTGTAACAATACATTTACATTTTACATTTACGGCATTTAGCAGACGCTTTTATTCAAAGCGACTTACAATTGGGGGTTAGGTGCCTTGCTCAAGGGCACTTCAGTCGTGACCTGTCTGGGGATCGAACCAGTGACCTTCAGGTCACCAGACCAGATCCTTAACCACTAGGCCACGGCTGCCCCGGTGCAATAGGGTGCAATAGAGGTCATTTACACACTTTAACTTATGCATAAATGTGTAAAGCTACCCACATAGCAAAATTATTCTGGCCCACATCTGACCCTCATCCTCCTTTTCATTTGGGCCCCTTTCCCCTTCCCACGGCTCTTCACTGGACCGCTCCAAGTTGCAAGATGTGGGCCACATATATGCCAGAGTAGGGCCACATATCAGCCAAATGTAGGTAACGGTGAAATATCTGTGCCAGAAGTGGACCACATCTGTTATGATACATGTGGATAAAATGTGTATTTTCAATATAAGGGCCGCATTTGGCTCACATGCAGTTTGCTATGCCGACAGTGGGCCAGCAGTGCCATTTCTCAGCCAGAAGTGGTCCACATCCGTATGCTATCTGGGTACATTTGAAGGCAAAACACAGATTTTTTTTCATCAAGAAAACAATGAAGTCCAAAGACAGTTTTTGTTTAAAACATAATGTCCATATACAGACTATAGATTGGAGTGAAAAGTTTTCAAACTTTGATGATTTTCTGATTTTGACTACTTCAGACTCTTAGCGTTTCTAAGGGTGCATGAGAAACTTTTTAGTCCAGGTCTCTTGAGGGCCTGTATGCTTGAATAGTCATTTCCACTGTTCCCTTAGTTTTGATGCTTGTAGTCCTAGGGGAAATGTTTAGAAAGAAAGAGGAAAGTTACACTGAGAGATTTATCCACATGAGAAGAGTTCATTATCAGGCAGTAATAAAATTCAGTCCGTTAACACTAGAGACACTCTTTTACATCAACATCATTCTTGATATATATTCCCACCTTTAATTGTTTTTATTACTTATTATAATAGCACAGGAAGAAGCAATAAAACAGGACTGGAATTCAATTTCACTTGATTACTTTAATGTATAGCAAATTCATAGGAATTTTTTGAGTAGTTTTCAGGATGCAGTCTCTTATGTTTTACAGATTTCTTAAGAATTTACAGATTTTGCAAGAGACATGTGAGATTTCATTGCAGTTGTTGAATAAATAAAGTGTTATATGGTCCCAGGGTGACTTGTGGAGCAGCTTAAATTTATTTAAGTGTCATTTTAAATTATACAGCACTTTATAGCAATCAGTAAAGCACAATAAATAAAACAGCCTTTCACAGCAAAAGTCCTGCACTACACACGGAAGAGTAGTCTGCCAAAACATGATATAATCATTGGAATTTTATTTCCAGAAACATTGCATTGCATGTTTTATATTAACTATGTTTTAAAAATAGTAACAACAACAACAACAATAATAATAATAATAATAATAATAATAATAATAATAATTATTATTATTATTATTATTATTATTATTATTATTATTATTCTTAAAGCACGGTAGCAAGACTGTTGACTATTAACCAAATCAACTGACTTTTCATGATGACAACATCTGGTGCAAAATCAATGCTTATTGTATTTACAAAAAATATAGACAATTGGTGATTATTTGATAAAACCTTGTATTTTAAGATAATTTCATAAGGTTATGTGAATTAAACATATTGCTAATTGATAATTAAGTCAATAATGTGTTTAGGAATCAGGAGTACCTCAGCAGTACAATCAGTTTTTCTGACCATAACCATCATACATACAGAAAACTCTGGTCTGAGGTTAGTCCTCTAACTCAGAACTGCTTTGAATCCTGGTTTAGACTCTTTATTCATTCTGTTCTGGCTTTCTTTTATTACATGGATGTTGAAATGTATTCACAATTACATAAAGACTCTCTGAAGAATATTTTCTACTCTAGTCTTGACAATCTTAACCACCATGATTTCTCCAGTGATGTTTGCATCTGTTACACCTGTTCTGTGGAACTGATTGGAGCGAGTCTGATTGGATGCATGCTTTATAGTTGAAGGAAAAAGGCAGTACGTCCCACTTCATTAAGACTTCCTGATTATTTCATTCACCAAAAGAGACAACATACTCAGATTGCATTGCACTGTTGCCAGAACGTGGCCACCTGGAAAATAAACGGTTGTAACTTTCAACCCCTGGTCTGCAGAAGGAGGAGTGTTAGTCTTTTTTACTTACAGCAAATGACAAGGCACAGATTAAGAAGGATGGGTCAGTGTATCATGTTATATTGTCCATGACTGTGTGGCCTAAAACGTGTAATGAACCAAAAATCCCCACCTTTCCACCACTCTCCTGTAAATGTAGACCACAGCTTCAACTTGACATTGTTTTCCACATACTGGACAGCATTAACCCTCCCAGCAGGGAGAATGGCTGGAGTGAATGTTTCGCCTTGCTTTCATCAGTGGCTGACCCATGTTGATGGAAGCAACAGTGAGGGCAATGTATGAAGCACGCTTGGTTACACCTCCACCACAGCGTGTAAAGGCAGGCTGGTTCACGATGCTGATGGTGTTCAGTTGGAACATGAAAATTCCTTGTTTTAAGGACTTCTGGTGTTGTTGAGTAGCAATGTTCACATATTCATCTGCGTAGCTTTAGTCTATCTGGCAGATCAAAATCAGTATCTTCTAGAACAGGGAGTAACCCCCGCCAGCACAAGAAGGCCGTCCCCGATTGCTTCTTCTGAATTGGCACAACAGGGATGAACTTTAACACAACAAAGATATGTTTTGAGTTTATTCTGAGAAAGTACTAGAAACAAAAATTACTTTTATTATGATTTGTTCAGATCAATGTTTGTAGAAAACATGAACAGAGCATAAACAGTGAAGCAACCACAGGTTTAATGCTCCTACTGGATGGCTGCAGTATGATGTGTAGCTCCGCCCATACTAGTGTTTTTTCAATAACATCCCATTTTAAAAATTTTTTCTTATCTAATCAGTCCTCCACCTACAGTGTCTGATTACAACAGTTAGTTTTCCCTATGCTAAGAATACGTCTTTTCAGAAATGTCTCCTTTTGTCTGTTAAATAAATATTCAAATGAATTAACAAGTGAATTAATATTTTTTTTTAATTTAATAATTAAAGTTTTACTGCATTTTTAGAAAGTGTCTCAACATTTCTGAAAATGTGGTTTGTAGATTAAAGAAGGTTTCTTAAATCTATGTGGCATTTTTTGCAGTGTAAAGATGGTTGGGTGGTGTGAGTGCAGTCCTGTTGTTGAGTTACTGGTTAATGTTCTATGCAGTTAGCCCTGGGGCAGGAGCCATGGGGACTATGTTTGACAGAAGTTAGAATTGCAACATTCTGCTGTTAGCATTGCATTATGTTGAGTCATATTTAAATAACCATGAACTTCCCTTACCATCATGAGTCAAAAAATAAAAATAAAATATATCCCAAAAAATAATCATACAAGAGAAGTTCAGATTGAAGCTAATGTAACAAGACTTCATTCCCAGTACTTTGGGAACATTTCTATTGGTCATTTCATCCTGAAAGGTTCACACTATCTAAAGAACAGCTGCTGTGATTATTTGAAAAATAAGTTCCTGTGAAATACAGATACATATCTAACAGTGTGTCAGTAGCGAGGTGCAGGGGGAAGTCGGAAAACAGCGGGGATCCAGAAACAGACATTGCTTTATTGAAGAAGACGTAAACAAATAAGAACACTGTGACTTTGATACAGAAACAAACACTAGCCTATGGCTTAAATAAGATAGTGACATGACCAGTGTTGCGAATAACAGTGTTAAAAATAACGGCGTTACGTAACGACGTCATTTTGTCAGTAACGGGATAAAATAATTAATTACTTTTCCTGTCGTTACAACGCAGTTAACGTTACTGGTCATTAAAAGCAGTGCGTTACTATATATTGATATACTAACAGTAATCCAAGCTGACCTCTGCCCAGGCTAGTGAGGAGTAACAGGTGTTACACCGAGAACTGTGACCTATCGAGATCTGTGACTTGATAGAAGAAGTCACAGATTAGGGCAATGACTGTTTTACTGCAGCAATGCATTGCGGCAATAAAAATTGTGACAATAAGCGTTGTG
>BRDA01048087.1:0-22162 GCA_036984385.1 Crenuchus spilurus | reverse complement strand
TTTTTTTTTTTTTTTTTTTTTTTTTTTTTTTTTTTTTTTTTTTTTTTTTTTTTTTTTTTTTTTGTTTTTTTTGTTTTTTTTTTTGTTTTTTTCCTTCTTCTTCTTCTTTCCCCCCATCTGTGTTTTTTTTTTTTTTCTTTAAGCAATCTATACAGCTGAATCAGTCTGGCTGCAACATTAGAGCTCCCCCTAGTGTCAGCTTCAGCACTCTACAGGCATTTTTGCACTCTAAAGTATTGTCCATTTAAAGGCCATATTGATCAATCCCTAATTCAGAAATAATTAACCAGAGAATAATTAACCATTAACCAAATTTAGCAGAGCCTAATGGTTTCTGATACTGTGTGATACACTGTTATCTATAAACAGACTAAAGATCAATAATCTCTAATAGTATTGATTATGTGTGTCTGATACTGTGTGATACACTGTTATCTATAAACAGACTAAAGATCAAAAATCTCTAATAGTATTGATTATGTGTGTCTGATACTGTGTGATACGCTGTTATCTATAAACAGACTAAAGATCAATAATCTCTAATAGTATTGATTGTGTGTCTGATACTGTGTGATACACCGTTATCTATAAACAGACTAAAGATCAATAATCTAATAGTATTGATTGTGTGTCTGATACTGTGTGATACACTGTTATCTATAAACAGACTAAAGATCAATCATCTCTAATAGTATTGATTACATGTGTCTGATACTGTGATACACTGTTATCTATAAACAGACTAAAGATCAATAATCTAATAGTATTGATTATGTGTGTCTGATACTGTGTGATACACTGTTATCTATAAACAGACTAAAGATCAATAATCTAATAGTATTGATTATGTGTCTGATACTGTGTGATACACTGTTATCTATAAACAGACTAAAGATCAATAATCTAATAGTATTGATTATGTGTGTCTGATACTGTGTGATACACCGTTATCTATAAACAGACTAAAGATCAATCATCTCTAATAGTATTGATTATGTGTGTCTGATACTGTGTGATACACTGTTATCTATAAACAGACTAAAGATCAATCATCTCTAATAGTATTGATTATGTGTGTCTGATACTGTGTGATACGCTGTTATCTATAAACAGACTAAAGATCAATAATCTAATAGTATTGATTGTGTGTCTGATACTGTGTGATACACTGTTATCTATAAACAGATTAAAGATCAATAATCTAATAGTATTGATTATGTGTGTCTGACACTGTGTGATATACTGTTATCTATAAACAGATTAAAGATCAATAATCTAATAGTATTGATTGTGTGTCTGACACTGTGTGATACACTGTTATCTATAAGCACACTGATGGACAGAGTGTATCTGAGTGTATCTGACCAGTTGAATTCTCTGCTCAGGTTATGGCCACACAACTCCTCTGTCAGATGCGGGTAAAGCGTTCTCCATCGTTTACGCTCTGTTCGGAGTCCCCTTCACCATGCTGGTGCTGACGGCATGTGTTCAGAGGTTAATGAAGCCACTGACCTACAGGTAGGAGTGGACAGAAAGTCCATCATGTGAACTCTGATGAGATGAAGTACCATCATGACTTTTCTGTGATTTATTTTTAAATATTACAGGCCGATCGCGCTGTGGCAGCAGCAGTCAGGCTGGCAGCTCCACACGGCGGCCACGGGACACTTCATTATCCTCATCACTACAGTGGTTCTAGCCTTCTTCGTCCTGCCGGCGGTCATTTTCAGCACTATTGAGGACTCGTGGTCTTTCCTGGAGGCGTTCTACTTCTGCTTCATCTCTCTCTGCACTATCGGACTCGGGGACTTTGTGCCTGGAGAGCAGCCTGACCAGACACTCAGACCGCTCTACAAGATCTCCGTTATGGGTAAGAGACCCGCCGGGTCACTAGGACCTGAAGGTATCGTTACTAAAAGGCTGTCTGAGTGACATCAAAGAAATCTGCTTTATTCTGACCCACTCTGAAGTGACTCCTTACTCGACTTTGACCCACCCAGACCTGACCTGCTACTTCACTCTGACCCACTGTCAACTGACCCGTTACTGGACTCTGACTGAGTCTTGATCCGAGTCTAATTATATTAAACTGCCAACCTTAAAAGAGTAAATCGGACCTTTAGAGATCACCAGAACCACGTCCGTCTGATGTCCACCATCTTATGTATCTCGGCCCTATTGTGTGATCAGTGTTGGACGTGATGTGTGGAGATGTTCTGGATGGTTTGTGCGAGAGTGAGGTGGCTGTAGTTTAGATAGATGTTGTTCGGCTGTTTTTAACCACAGCCTTGTTACGGAGTTACTGATTCTCATATGAGACGGCTTAGTGGTGCAGATCTAATGGTTTTGTGCTTTGAAGTGAAATCTTTTGCTGTGTAAGGAATGCTTTTGTTGGTACACTGACTTAACCTGGCAAACAGCCTGGCTAAGCTAATGCTGCTAATGGCCGGCCTGCTGTATGGACTTCTGTTCATCTGTGACAACATTTATAGACGTGAGGTCTCGGACGTTAAGGAAACGCCCACACAAAATGGTTTGCAGATGGTGATCCAGTTTTAGACACAAGCCGGGGGGGATGTCACCAACATGGCAACCAGATGTGAACATCAAACTGGTAGAGAATTTGACCAGATAAACTGTGCTGTGCTTCATTTCAGTGTAACATTTTTCATTCTCATGTTAAAAGGAGTGAAGCAGGAAGCGGCCCATAAAGGCTACAGAATGTGCTCGATATGTCCACCTTGTGTTGATGCTCTACTTTTCTCCCATTCCTGATGAACATTCACTAAAACGTCTGGCTTGAATGCTAAGATCAATGCCATCCTGTTTCTTCAGAGAGACGACATGACTTGACACGAGTGCACAGATAGAAATCCAAAGAAGTTCAAGAGGTTTTACTTTTCAGGTCATTTCAGATATACACAGAACAGTACATAATAAAACAAATTAAGGTTCCGTCAGGTCGAGGTCTATCACAGAACACAAGTGCAAAGACAACATACAATAAACATGCAGTAGTACAGCATCTATACTATAGTATAAGCCCTCTAACTAGACTAAGACACAATACAGGGCAGGACAAATGTGGCGGGGGTCAGTACATAGTCCTGAGTCATGACTGGTGGAAACTTTAAGATACCAGCCTAAATGTCGGTCATAATGTTTGTGAGAGATGGGAGAAAGACCTCGATCTTCTCAGCCATGCTCACTATACGCTGGAGAGTCTTGCAGTCGGATGCAGAGCAATTCCCAAAGCAGACAGTGATGCAGCTGCTCAGGATGCTCTCTATGGTTCCACCATTCATCAGCTGTACAGAAGACAAATCACTGCTTTAACATCAGAATGAATGAAGTTGAATGAACGTTACACTTATATAGCGCCTTTCTCAAACCCAAGGACGCTTTACAGTCAACACACTGCATTTACACACACTCAGTCACACACACCGGCGAGAAGCGGCAGCCAATCGCGCACAGCGTACTCTCAACCGGAAGCGACCGTCCACCTGGAGGACTGCATCGAGCACTAGGGGGATCACCCAGGACAGAGTGCCAACCATATCTGGGCATACATACATACACACATACATACATACACATGCATGCATACATACACAGACATACACATTCATACACACACACACCAGGGTCATTTTAGAGTAGCCAATTCACCTGATCTCCATGTTTTTGGACTGTGGGAGGAAACCGGAGTCCCCGGAGGAAACCCACGCAGACACGGGGAGAACATGGAAACTCCGCTCAGATGTGGACTCGAACCCAAGACCTCAGTGCTGAGAGGCGAACGTGCTAACCACTAAGCCACCGTGCCACCGAGAAGTTGCACTGAGATGAAGTACAGCACTGTTTTTTTTATCATTCTCTACTAGTTTGTTGTCACACAGTTACCTTCACATCTGTAAAACTGAAGTCGAATCAAAGATGGTGGCATTCAACATGGCCTACCAGATTTCTCCTTCTACAGTTTCTAGATCAGTTTTATATGGATGTTTCTTTACTTTTGGGACCAACAGCAGTGACCAACTTCCAGAAATTGTCTTTTAACAAAAATGTGAGGATCTATTTGGTAAAAATTGATAACGGTGCTGATTATTAGTAATCAAGGACCTTGATGACCCGTTTGTTACAAATGATGCATTTCTACAAATCAACATTGAGCCTGATTATCAAATCAAATATCATCAATCAGCAATGATAATCGGCCAACCCGTCAGTTTGAGATTTGTACTTTTACAGAAACAAATGGACTATTTTTAAGGTACTTCATGGTTCCACAGTAGTGTCTGTCCATGACCTTTTTTATAAGGATTATTCTCCAGTAACTGCAGAGAGAACAATGTAAGCTGTCCGAGTTACTCTGGAATGGAAATTTGGAAGCTTTGGTGTATCCAAGGAGTTTAAGAGGATCAGGACCTCAGGCTTAATCTAATACTGAAGTCTGCTACACTGCCTCACACTTCAGCTAATTATCTACAGCCATGTGTATGAGGGATTTTGGGCCTCCTCTTTGCAGACTGAGGCTACATTCACATCATCGGTGTGAGAAGTAACGTCCAGCATCTACAAGCAGCTTCTGCAGTTATGAATCCTATCAAAACAACTGATGTTCTAGCAGACCTTTAGCTGTACTGTGTGCTTGAACAGCTTGTGGTCAGTTTGGAGGTGCTGAGTAAGGACAGACAGGAAGCATTTCTAGGTGGTATCTGTGGCCTATTGGATGGTGGGATGGTATTACAGCGGTGTTGCTAAACAGATGCTATTGACTCCCATGTGATAGCTAAGGTACCTAGGCAACTGTTGTTGTTATCTCTGAAATGGTTGCTGTGGTGTTTGCTAGATGCTTGCCAAGTTGTTGCGAGATGTTGTTCAGGCCTCCCATATGGTTGCTGAGGTATTGCAAGATGTTCTGACGTTGCTAGATGATTGCGGAGGCGTTGCTAGACAGTTGCAGAGGCGTTGCGAGATGGTGGTTCTGGCCTCCCACATGGTTGTGTAGGTGTTGCGAGATGGTTGCAGAGGTGTTGCTAGATGGTAGTTCTGGACTCCCACGTGGTTGCAGAGATGTTGCGAGATGATGTTCTGGTCCTGTTCTATTAACTAGACCAGCTGTGTGCGCATCTGTACATCTGTCAGCAGTGGGTAAAAATAGCTGAATGCCATTAGAAAGCGTTCAGTGAACTTCTGCTGCAGGACCGGTCTTGTGCATGTGAGGGAAGGAAAGTGCATCATGTGACCTCCGTGCGGTCATTACATGCTTGTGTGGCTTTATTTCTGCAGTTCCTCTCATTCTTTCTGTGGTACCGAGGAACTGCTTTGTCATTTTTAGGCCGGATCACTTCAGTCTGGCAGTAATATTCAGTTCTAAAGAGGATTACAAATGTGTTTGTGAAACGTGTCGATCACATCCGTCATGTGACCTGCTGCTGTTTAAAAATGGGTATAGCTGTCTAATCATAAACTTTAAAAATGCTATACATAAGTAGAATAAGACTTAACACTAAACTTAAAACTGCTTTTAAGGGGAAAATATCAAACCTTTTGCATATTTAAGGGGGTTAAACGTGAACAAATCCATTCAGAGTGGTGAGGTCAGTGGTTTTGATGGGAACCAGATATCTGAAGTCTCCAAAAATCTTTAAAATGACATGAAATGGTTGAGTAGTGTCTCAGACACTTGTTTTTCTGAGTTTTGATAAAGTGAACTATTTTTAAAACCCATTCAAGGTGGAAGGATACAGGCAATGCAAAATAGTCCCCAAAGAAAAGTAATTTTTTTCTTTCATTTTTCAGATTTATTACTGATTTTTTACCCTCAACATTTACATATGAACACTTATGACGTCTGGTTCCTGTCACCACCATTGTAAAGCAATCAGAGTACATGTCAAGTGCTCATGTACATGAGTTATAACTGTGTAATGATGCCAGAATTTGAATTTGATTCCAATACTGAGTGTAGCATCGCAGTACTCAATACAAACTCAATACAAAATCAATCCTCTGGCTGTAAATTAAAAACTCATTACATTTGATGACATATTTATTTGATAGAACACAGACACTTTCCCAAAATTTTTAAAGAATAAGCAATGTTTCTGTTCTATTTAAATGTAATCTGTCTAATCCAAACACAACCCTGCAGTTATCAGCAATCTACAGTAAACGCATCAAACTATGGTGGCAAAATAATGCAAATAACTTTTAAAAATATATATAATACAATTGCCAAATTTTAAATATTTTATTGATACTTGATATTTGATACACCTTGATATTTCATGGTACATAAACACACAAATGTCATAAATGGACCCTAAAAATAAATATGTAGATATTGAAGCTGACCAGCAGAATCACTATTGTTTTCTTTTATTTGTCATTGTTCTCTTCCGCCAACGTTGGTACACGACCACAGAGCGGGTGGAGAAGTGTCTTCAGTAGAGATGCTGCAGATGTTATCCTCTTGCTATGAATACCACTTCCTCTGTTTGAACTGTGACTTTTTTTTTTTTTCCTCTAAGAGCATTTTATATACTGTAAACTTTCATCACGTAGATAAACACTGAACTGTAGGCTAAATATGCAAATGAGATTTTGTGACCTCACAAAAACGGTGAATTCAAAACGGGCTGTTTTTGCTACTTATTTGTTCATATATGGACTGAGGCAGTTTGAAGTGTTACATTTATATACACTCACTGGCCACTTTATTAGGTACACATAGCTTGTATCTCCACTAATTTTCTTTCATCTCCACACACCAGCACTTTATTCAGGCTGTAGTTCATCTGTTTCTCTGTATACTTTGTTCACCCTGTTCTTTAATGGTCATGACCCCCCACAGAGCAGGTGGATCATTCTCAGTGACGCATCCTACTCTGTGGGACTCCTGATGATGGAAGCTATGATGCACGGTGTTAGTGGTGATGAATAATGTAATTATTTTCCTCTCTCAGTGTACCTGTTTGTGGGTCTGATGGTGATGTATCTGGTTCTGCGCACGTTCCACAAGCTGGCAGACCTTCACGGCTGGACGGCCTTCTTCCACCTGCCCAGCTGCGACGACGAAGGTGAGGAAGATAAGGAGCCGATCGTGGAAGCCGTGAACGAGAGCCTGAGACAGGAGGAAACGGCTGCGAGTAAGCCTCTGGAGCCCCACTCGCACGTTTCCTACAACTCCATCAGCAGATAAAACCGCCTCCAACATCTCCTGCAGCTTCAGCGTTTACAACTACACACGTCACTTTACTGACCGCACGGTAATGGAGGGACATGGACAGCGTGTGGACTCGTTGCTCATCTTTAACAGGTGAGCTTCACCCAGGGCAGTGTTGAAGATTTGAGGGGAAGTATGGAATGTGATGTACATTTTCACATGCCAAAGGTCTGTGGGAGGTTCTATTTTCGTGCCACCTGCTGGTTCTGGATTGTTTTGGGCTCAAATTCACTGTCTGGAGGATGTTTTTGGTGCTTTGTGATCTATGCACAGGAAGGACAAAGAAATTCCTATGAGTGTCATCATTTTTCTGACGTGGTATTTTGGTGCCATCTATTGGTGGTTTTATTGGACCAAGCTTTGATCTCCAGGACCTATCCGACTTATTCCGTGTCTACTTTTGTTAAAAGTTTTAAAAGAAATCATATTTACATATTTTTCCATTTGTTGTAAATGTAGTTTATCAGCCAAAATATGATTCGCATCTCAGATTTGGGTTCTTTATTACTGACAAAATACTCAATAGTTCCCCAGAGAGCTGGTCCAGATGGTACTGAAGGTGTCACAGACTAGTGGGTGTGGTTTAGGACACAGTGCGACTTACTGTAAACCTTAAAAGTGAATAAAAGCTCAACATTGCAGACAGACAGCAGCAGGGCTGGTAGAAGACTGATCTTGGATCAGATATCTGTATGTATGCCTCTTCATCGCTAAAACTGATTCCAGCTCAGTGCTTCCTGTTGCAAGATGGCCGACACAGCATTCTGCTACACAAGTTTTTGTTATTGTTTAAAAGCTCACAGTGAGATCTGACTGTCCACATCCACTAGTCTGACAACTTCATTAATATCTGGATGAGTTTTTTTCCAGTGTTAGCAGTGTTACAACTCCAGTTGTAAAAAAAAAAAAAAAGTATATCTTGGGTTGGATTCCTCTGTATTTATCACTAAAACTAATTCTAGATCATCTTAGATTTTGGTTTGTTTGGGCCAAACTTTGGTACCTGACACCTGAAGGACGGTTATGGTGCTGTATGCAACAAAACGATTAACTGAAGTGAATCATAACAGGATTTGGGGGGTTAATATATGTATGTACTCGCTCTTATTGTATGTTGTTTAAAAGCGTTTTTAAAATTAAAAGCATTTTATAATCACATAGGCTTTGAAGAGTGAATCTAACACAAGGGGTTAAGCTTGTTTTCATTTGTGCTTATTATTCATCCAAATGTGGTTTCTGACACCACCAGGTTTTTGTTGTATCTTTTATTTTGGATGCTTTTTGGGGCAAAACTTGTTCTTTACGACTTGGAGGGGATTCTACAAAGCAGCATTATTATGTTAGCCAGATAGCTTAAGTTCAACGTTGAGGTTTGTCCAATAGGAATGTTCTTCTGTTCTCCCTTTGGATGGGTTTGACTTTGGCATCACTACTTGAAGGCTGAAGCTCCATAAATGTGTTATTCTGGCTTCCTGACAAAAGTGTTTTTATTTTGTTTTTGAGTTGTAGCGAAAGTGAAAATGTCTGTCTTTGACCACCATGATTGATTTTTATGATGCTGCACTTTGGACCACACTGGTGCAGTCAGAACGGTATTGTTACAGCAATCAAGTGATGCAGTACTGTTCTCTGTGTAACTGGACTGTGGACTGGTTGAACCTGATTTTATATATTAGTATAATTCTTCCGTCTCATGACTATTAAAATTAAAACGTTATGGAACAAAAAGGGCCGCTGAGTGTACAAAGAGATGAGAAAACAAATAAAAATAATAAAATTTGTCTTTTTTGTGTGTGAATTTGTCCGATTTTCTCCCTCCACAGCATCCTTAACCAAACATGGCAGTCTTCAGAACTACATCTAGTTACCCAATCAGAGTAATGGGGTGGGGCTTATGATGGACACACCCCACACTCAAATGACAGGACTTACAGTATTCTGATGGCCTGGCCTGCTTGAATAAAAAAACCTTAAGCAGATTTATTTATATATATATATAAACCTTTACTGGCGTGATTTACTGCAGTGACTCTGGATGTACTGCAGGAAAGTGTCTGTGATATTTTCTCATTAACTTGAGAGATTAAAGTTTGTTAACATATTTTAATGCTTAGTCACTCCTTATACAGTGAATGTATCATATTGTGTGGGGGGGGGGAAATACAATAGAAGGAATGATCACCTGTAATTGGATTTTCATCCCAAATATGCAAATGGTCCTGATCAGATCACCATATTTTGAGTTGCTGCAGCATTTTTGCATTAGTCAGTTCCTCATTTAACCACTAGATGGCAATGTGGACGTCACCCATGCCTGAGGGAAACTATTACAAAGTGTCAGACATTAAATAACGGGGAGCTGGTGAATACCATGAACCAGGTGATCACACACTCATCACTCATCTCAGTACAGTAACAGAAAAGAGCTAGTAAACCCCGCTAACGCTTCTAAGGCTCAAGTAGCTGGAGTTACATGTTTTGATGTAGTTGATACCAAATAGTTTTTAAGGCATTTCACAAAAGTTTTATTGGAGGATGTCTGTGTTTTTCTGGACGACTTGTACTAGAGCACACAATTGGAGAAGATTCTTGGCATTCTACTAGAGAATTTAAGGGTTCTACTTGAGACGTTTTAATTAAACTCTTGGGAGAACCTTTATATTTTACATTTATGATCTGTGCAGCTGTTCAAGGAATATTTGGTGCTTTTGTAACAGCTGTTAATTTTAAATCAACCATAAAGTTACTGTTACGATTTTAAAGGCTGCCAAACATTCAGGTCTAAAGTGACTTTTTATATTTTAAACATTTAACTGCAGGATCAGAATTAATATTCATGTTTTATGGAATCAAATCTGACTTTTGTTACAGCTGGAGTTTTATTTTAGCAGAATGAGATTTTAGTTTGAAAGACTACCTCAGATATAGCTTTGCTTCAGTCCTGAAAACGTCTGTACAAAATGAGCCCGAGTCCTTTACATTAGTGTTTATTGCAAAAGTATAAAGTAATAACATTTGCATAGGTGTCAACATTTCCCTTCTGGATCAGCACAACTGACCCATAGTGACTGCTCTGTCTTAGACAGATTAGTAAACAATGTTGCGTGAACACTTTAAATTATGCAAACACATCTTAACATTTAAATAACTTTAAAGGGCCCGTATCACAGAAAACCTTTGAGTTTGTAAACATTGTTAAAGGCACGGTAACAAAAATGGAAAATGATTAACATGAATTATGACTAATGATTGTTTATACATGACAAGTGGAGCTCAGGGAAAAATAAAATGCAGGACAAATGTAGGCTCCGGGCCCTTTAATGCGTCCACTTAACCAAGATCCATTATCGGCTGAGAGCTATAAAACATTTTAATCATTCAGTACTCTAACTTTTGTGTTTAGGTTGCATAACAACTACAAAAAAATGGAACAGACAGAATAAACTGACCGTCTAGACCACATTATAGTGAAACCATCTATTAGTTAAAGGCTTTTAAGCACCGATTTAGAGGCCTCATTTCCTTAAAGTTTACAGAAAAATGTAATAACCTTCCTGTGAACGTCTTACGCACATTAAAAGAACAAAATACAAAATGACAAAGTAAAGTAACTTAAATTCAAATAAAAAGGGGAAACAATAACTTTGATAAAAAACACTCCAAATAAATGCATTTTTTCCCCAAACTCTTAAAACATCCAATGACCTAAAAGAACAGTCTGTACTTAACAGAAGTCACAGAATATATTATATAATAGAAACAGCAATTTTTTTTAAAACAATGTTTTAAATTGCTTTTTTTTTTTGCTCATTTAAAAAAAAAATCTGAACATTTCAATTCTCTTACAACAACCTCAGAGTGAGAAACATCAAGTATCTTACCAAGATTAAGATGGATTCATGTATAAATATATCATGTTTGCAGTGCATTAGTGTGACCTCAATCAGCACAGACAGAACACAATGATGGACATTTACCACATCTGCGAGGTAGCGGAACAAACATTTAAACACTGCCTGTGGCAAACTATTTTAAATACAGTATTTCACAGTGCCACCCTGGTTAAACTTCACATTTATTGATGTAAGTAAATAAATAATCTACACTGAACAAACTTCTGCACATTTTACTCTTTATGTACCAACATTTAACATTTTTTAACAGAATAAAATGTAAAACGTAAACTGTTATACCTAGTTTATGTACTAAAAAGTGTCATAATTCATGTTTACATGATTATTTTCTAAACTCCGGCTGTTTTTGTCATTTAAGATAAATATATATGTAAATGAGCTCTGTTGTGATCGGCTGCCTCAAAAAGCAAGTTGAAATGCTTTTGTGTGAAGGGGTGGAGCTAAACTCATGCTTAGAAGGTGGGAAAACAATACATATTTAATGAAAATTTTTTTTTTTTAACATAGGCTGTTTGATTTTCATATTTGGACTACAGTAAAAGAGTCTTAAATTTAAGTCTTTACATACATCGACTAAAAAAAAAAAAGCAATAAAAATTGATGTTATGAACTCTATCAATAAATAAAGAGTAAGTGTGCATTAAAACGTGCAGAAGTTTCTTTTCTGTAGAAGGTGGTTCACTTACATACAAGTAAAGCATCAGTAAATACATGTAGGTTAATCCAGGGGCACTAACTTTTTCACAGGACTAAATATATATTCAAGAATAATGTTATAAAATATTCACCAGTGTTCTGTGAAATGCCACATCTGGAACTTTATGGCTTTTCTTTTCAGAACCATAACCAACTTTAGGAATGTATGAGTATGTCCATAATGTGTTCTAGCTCTTGCATTTCTCGGGAACCAGAGGAAGAGGATGATGCAGGTGAAGAACTGGACAAAGAAGGTAGATATCTCACAAGGTCATCGGCAGGAAACGAGAAGGTACGTGAGCCAAAACTGTTCATTTCTCCGTCAAACACTGTTGTGTCAATGTCCAGCAAGAAGTCATCTATGGCGGCATCCTGGAAGAACCCAGACACACTAGCTGGTGTTCCTATATCAGACGTTCTGAAGCTCTCAATCTTGTGGTTGAAGGTCTGGCTCTGCTTGGACTTTCCATCTCCCGTCACGTTCTCAACAGAAGCTAATGGAGAGCGTTGAGGAACAGACGGGCTGTAGCCAACATCTACAGCAGCATCTAGACTTTTCAGGATGGCAGAAATGGCTGAAGATAAGGACAAATCCTCATCTGAGGAACAGCTCAAAAAGTCATCTTCCTCATCTTCATTCACCCGCTGGGAGAAAACAGAGGTGCTGTGAACAGGAGTGCACTCTCTCTTGGCACTGAGCTCAGGCTGTGCACTCTGAGAACTTTGTTGTTTCTCAGAGGAACCTGCTCCAGACAAAGAGGTTCTGACTTCAGATTGAACCTGACGTAAGGTGTTGTTGATAAGAACAGAGCGTAGTAAGCTGGGGTCCACTAGAGCCTGGTCACGATGGTACTTATTCCAGGAGATGTCCAAAACGGACTGCAGCTGGTTCTCCCAGAGGCCTCCACCCTCGTCACGGTCTTGGAGTTTACGCTTCATCGCACGAGCTACCATCTGCGTGGAACATATCAAGACATGTTAGTAGAAAACCATCAGAACCATTGATCTTAAAGGAATGGCTCACCCAATAATAATTACATTCACCTCAGATGTTTGGAGCCCAAATTTTGCTTCTTTAGTTTAAAACTGGAGCCGTGAGGCTGACATCAAGTTACCCAAATAGTAGAGGTGTTGAAATTAATCATATAATCGATGAATTGAGATGCGGGCATGAGCAGTTCAGCATCGATGCAGTTACAGACCATAATCGATTATAACGTGATGTCATTCATCACATACATAATGGCAAAAATAGTGGAGAAAATGGTTGTGAGGTTGAGATTAAACACACACCAAATGTTTTTAAAACCAAAATATGGACACATTTTAGATTCTATGAGCTGACTGGGAAGCACGAACTGGAAAAGTCACATGCGGCTTGCCAACCAAATTAAACAATACAGAAAATTCATGTGTCACATCGTGATACCGAATTAAATCGTTGACATGATAATCGTAATCTAATCTTGAGATCAGTGAAGGTTCACACCTCTACTAAATAGCATAACTACCGTACAAATACATCACCAAACTGTCCGTCAACCTGTATACTAATGATCATAATCTTAAATAAATAACTTCTTGTGTAGCTGAATGTTGCATCGGCCATCTTAGAGCAGGAAGTGCTGATTTTGAATAATTTTTAGTGATCATGTAAAAATACAGAGGAATCTGATATAATGTCAGTCTTCTACCAGCCCTGCTGCTGTTTGAAGTTTTGAGCTTTTATTCACTTTTCTAGTTCACATACAATAAGTCATACTGTGTCCTAAACCACACCCACTACTTTCATTAACATCTGGATGAGGGTTGAGAGAAGTTTTGGTTATTTTTTTTTTATTAGAGAAGAGAGTTTACTATTTAGGTAAATATTGCGTTTGTTAGCACAGCTTCAGTTCTAAAATAAACTACATTTGCACTCCAAACACAGCTTGGATTCAAGGCTAGTAAAAACATATGTATACAACAAAATTTATACATTTTAAGTGAGCCATTCTTATATCAATCCTCTAAAATTGGTACATATCACTCCATAGATATCCCACATTAACAATGAGAAAAAAACAAGTCAAATTACTGGGCAACACTGAGGGCAATATTTAAGTTCTTGAAAAATATAAAAAATATTGACAGTTCAGCTTCACAGAAAATACTGATGGAAATATTTTAAAGGCTTTAAGCAATAAACAATATAAATACCAAATACGAAGATTACAGTGACTCAAAGTGTGAGTAGTCCGAGATATTTGCTAGATGGGATTATTGGAAAAATAAAGAGACAGATAGATTAAATGATGAGATTTAAGAGAGGAGTTTAAATACTTTGAGGAATTTACTACCAACAGTCACCAGAAAAAAAATGTTAGTAAAGTTAGACGAGATTAGTCATTAGAAAAAGGTTAAAAAACACAAGACAGATGATATTAGTCATTAGAAAAAGGTTCAAAGAGACAAGTCAGATGAGATTAATTTATTGGGAAAAAAAGAAGTCAGATAAGATTAGACATATTAACAGATTTAGATTAATCTACTACTTATAACAGTTATTAGACAAAGTTTAGAAGAAACAAGTTAGATGAGATTAGTTATTGGGAAAAGGCTAGAAAAGATCAAGTTAATTAGTTATTAGAAATAAGAAGTTAGAAGTCTGATACGATTAGACAGTTAAATAGATATAGATTAAACTATTACTTTAGTTAGATAAGAGTTAGGAAAGTTAGATGATTAGTGTTATTAGAAAAAAAGAATAAGATAAAATTCGACAGTTTAATAGATTTAGATTTACTTATAACAGTACTTATCAGAAAAAGGTAAGAAGAGAGAAAAGTCAGATTAGATAAATTAGTGTCATTAGAAAAAAAGATGGTAAAAGTAAACGAATTAATTAGCATAGCGCTAAAATCTGTCCACTGAAACGTAAGTCAACTTTTAACCACACTGAACTGTAAAGCAGACCTCTTTCAGTAAAATTACCACTGTTAGGTAGTAAAGCAGGTTAAAAATAAGGTTTAAAACTGTAAAATCAGGTCACAGTTGTGGTTTAATTAGCTGCTAGCGTTAGCTCCAGTTACCGCTTTTACCTCAAAGTTAGAAAACCTATCCACATAACTACAAACGTTAAAAATATAACTGTTAACTTATGTCACTTACCTCTGAAATCTTAGGTGTCCTCTGGAATGTACCAAAGCAGAAAATGTGTTTATTAAAATGTAAAAATGATCAGAAAACTCTCCGCTCGGACAAACTGAACTGATTTACAGAGACTTTACTTTCCCGCCTGCGATTCAAGCTCCACAAGGAAACAACCTAACCAAAGGATTGTGGGTAATGTAGTCTTCAATAACGGAGACTACAAACGCACTAAAATGCTCTGTATCTGTCTTAAATTGAAACTGGTCGATTTTACTAATATAAATGAACTGTAAACTATATAATTTTCTTAAAAGATATTATTTTATCAATAATATCAGCACAAATGTACAAAATTTTACCGTGATTCTTTTCATAAGCCCCGCCCCTGATAAGTCCATCCCATCAGACTTCTGAGGTCATACGTCATCCATACCGTTCCAATTACTCATAGCATATTTTACATTATAGCTTACATTATGGACATTAATAAACTGTTTTATTATAAAAGTGATCTACAAGTGCATCTGCAACTGTCATATATATTATATGTCAAGCCTTTCTTTGTTTTAATGTTGATACTATTTGAATGCTGATTTGAAATATTGTAATAATCTGAGATTCAGATTTTTTTTATTTTCATGAACTATAAGCAAACATTAACACTAATGAAAAAATATTTACCTTTCTGAGTTTAATTATGAATAAAAATGTTTTTTTTTCTAGATGCACTACTACGTAAGTAATCTATTCTGAGTGTCTGTGCTTCATTCAGAAAGTGTGAAAGGGGAGGGGATAAACTCTTGTAGGTTCATATATATGTAAATATTTTTCTGTGACATCACAAAAACAAACATTTTAAATGTTTTTATAGGACGGTTTTGGGTGGTGAATGGTACATTTTAAAACTGTAACAGGTAAAATTATTACTTAAAAAAGTTTTCAATTATACTGACCCTTTAATTAACAGTTTACTTCAATGTTTATATAATTATATTCTTCAAGGTTGTACTTTGTATTAAGCTATATTAACATAGATAATGTAACTCTGTCATTTAAATGGATTTTAAAACAATTTACACATAGTTATTGTAATGCACCTTTCCATAAACTACACATTAAAACTAACCAATCAACTTTTATTTAAACATGATACACTAAGTTTAATAGTGTAGACGACCAGATACAAAAATTTGTAGTAAATTTGTAAATCAACATACATCAATATGATATGTTAAGAGTAAAAACTAATGAAAATAAACAGAAAAAATGCACAAATAAATCAAATTTAGACTGCTTTTAAATTGTAATTTTAATAGGAAAAAGACAATTTATTACACACTTAACAGGCATTTTCATTGTAACAGATCAAACAGGCAACAGTAACAAAAGACTGGTACTGTAAAATATTTCTATTTAATCAAAATATACTGGAATATAAATCTGCATTATTATCTGTGAAGAGACAATGATTTATACGATTGTGAGTGTTAATTAGCTGTACTGAATAAGTGCACGATGGTCAATACAAGAGAATAAACGTTAGCGTCTCTTTAAATTTGGTACAGTCAGTTTAACTGTACTCTCCACAGACGCCCACGGTCTTCCCGTCCCACTCCGAGGTGGACAGACACTGGACGAAGAAGTGGCCGAGGTCGTGTTTAGATATGACTCTTCCTCTCAGCATGTTCTCAGTTGCGGTGTACTTCTCCGTCAGAGGATGATTGTCTGTGGAGGATGTATCATGATACAGGAGTTCTGATATGATATATTGTGATACTGTAAGGTGGTATATTGTGATGTTTAGAATCTAATTTTAAGAAAACAGTCAGTGGAGCATCTTTAAGCTACAGTCACATTCTGGGTTTTTGCATTTTGAGTCGCCTTGCAAAATGGGCGTGGCTACGATTGGGGCCAGAAATCAGCAGTGTAAACAGTCCCCCATTTTGGTTCAGCAGTTTCACATCTCAATAAAATAAAAATATTAAAGATGATTATCATCTAATCCCACCTCTTGACTGATGGTGAACGATGCTGCCACTGGCTTGTGTTGTATGTTGTGATTTGGACGACAATAGTTGTATATCTCCTGTTTTGGAACGGCGACAATCATAAATCACACAGCCAGCAGCAGCACTATTGTTCAGTGACACAAATCCATGTGTCAAAGCTCACCAAAGTTGAACTTTGAGGCTAAAGTTGGCAGACCAAATATATTCGCCCATAAGTCTACACAACATTCACCTGCCACAGGTAATCTCAGTGAAATGAATGAAAAGTTTTACACTTCTTGTTTCTGTTCAAGTGGAAGAGTCTGAAGACAGATTACAACACTGCCATCTAGTGGTTGGGGGTTTAAACACAACATTACTTAAACTATTAGTTTAATTAATTTACCACTTTTATATCCCACCAATTAAAACGATGCCAACAGTCCAGGTAATACAGAACATTGTCCTAATGTTGAGATTTGGTTCCCTGCTAAGAACATTCTATTTCAGGTAAAAAAACAGAACCTTTCAAACGTAACTTTTTTTCAGAGATTCATGACAAACGAAAACATTCTCCCAAGTGTATTATCAGATTTTAACAATAAGCTAACATTCCTGGAACATTAGCTGGGTGGGATTTCACAAAAACATTTTAAGGTAAGGGAAATCGGTGTTCAGAAAACATTCTCCTACCTCTCTCAACGTAACAGCTACTAGAACATAAGGAGAGCGTTTGTTGGATCATAATGCAGAACTAAAATGTTACATTTACATACAAAACTTGGCTGGAAAACGTTCCCAGAATGTTCTTGGAAATCATTGTTAATAGCTAGTCTGGTGCTGCTGAACTGAGTGTAATAAGGTTTTGTTATGACTTTAAATGTCATTTTCTTGTATAACAGTGTATTTGTCTGTGTAATTACTGTCAATATGGGGAGGCATCACAGCCACATAGTCAAGCCCGGACTGCTTCAGCAGGGTGTACATCCTGTCATGATCTTCAGTGACGGGAACCAGACGTGGGGGCACTTTAGCCCTGTCCCACAGCAGAAACGCTAGTGGAGAGAGAAGTGTACAACCCTGAATAACAATAATAAAGTGTTTTTCCTGAAGAAAACACAGTGTCATTGTTCAGATTAGATGTGATGGTCTACCAGGTGGTTGTTAAATTTAATATTAATATACCTGACATGCAGCCGATGACCTTACGGATGCCGCGAGCCTTCATGGCCTCTAAAATGTTCCGGGTTCCCTCCGACATCATGGTGGTGGGACCTGCAGGGATTGAAAATGATGGGGAGATTATTACAGAATAAATCAGTTAGGGAGTAAATGCTTATATCCAGATCAGTCTTTAGGGGGCGCTCATGATGTCTGCTCACTTCATTCACTTTGTGGAGCAGCTGATGTGTAGAGAGCTTCACATTTAAAAAGATGCTAATTAAATATGCTAATTAATAACAATTATATTGGTCTATGTACACTGCTGTTCAAAAGTAATCTTCACTGATTTATCATAATTATTTGGACATTAAGAATCTGTAAATACAAGTATTCTACAGCTACATGTAGAACGCCAAGAATGATAACCCCATTAATATGTTAATTAGGTCCATATATGTAAACTAAGCTGCTAAGAGCGCCCATTAACCATAGCCATTTTGGCTTCCGGTTTAGCCACACAAGTTCTGCCTTCAGCAGTTTAGATCCTCCACTCTCTTTCAGTTTAGCTCCACCCTTTCAGCCTAGATTCAATTTAGCCCCACCTATTCTGCCTACAGCAGTTTAGTCTGTCCCCATTCTAAAAACTGAAGTAATAAGAAAGAAAGAAATGTTTCAGGAGAGCCAATCAGAACAGTGCATATATACTGTATATATATATATATATATATATATATATATATATATATATATAATCAGCCTTAAAGGCTGAGTAACAAAAACAGTTTAATTTAAAGGTTGGAAAATGATCATAAACACTGAATGATGACATAATCAAATCAGATATTAGCACACATATCTCTGCTGCTTACTCACTGAGGTCATTTCTGGTGCCCAGGATGATGATGACCGCATCCTGACCCTCCAGCGTCTTCTTCACGTCTTCTTTATTCATAACATCTCCCACCACCACTCTGGAGGCTTTGTGGTCAGCAGGCAGTCTGGACGGGTCCCTCACCAGCACAGTCACATTATAACCTGGAACAACAACAAAGTTCTTAAAGGGACAGTTCAGTAAAAAAAAAAAAAAGTTAAGCCCGCCCCCTTCTGTCCCAAAAGTAGCAGCAAAGAAGTGTTTAGCAACCTAAGATTGCTTCTTTGGAGATGTATTCATCCATCCAACCAAAAAAAAAACAAAGATGAGGTAGGATCAAACATAACACTGACAGTTCATGTATATCCATTTACACATGGAAATGTGTTGTTTGCACTAATAAAAAAACAACAACTGGTGGAGCAATTTGCAACCAAGTCATATGACTGGGTATTAAAAGTTCTTCAGGGGGCATTGCATTGAAAACAGGTATGATTCTGTACTGAAAATCACTGCATGGGCTCAGGAACACTTCCAGAAATCACTGTCAGTGAACACAGCTTGCTGTGCAATCTACAAATTCAAGTTAAAGCTACTTTATGCTAAAACCAAGCCATACATCAACACAATTTTGTTAAAAAATAATCCCTTATTAGTCCCACAGTGGGGAAATTTGACCTCTGCAGATTTACCCATCTGTGCAGTGAAACACACACACACACACACACACTAGTGATGAGCAGCCCTAGCTTGTTATAAGTGCACAGTTAAAAAAATGCATCTCTGATGGCATGGGGTTGTATTAGTGCCTATGGTGTGGGCAGTTTACAGATCTCTATCAATGTGACATTTACACATTTAGCACATCATGAAATGAAAAATCCAGCAAAAAAGATTCAGGACTGTTTTTAAAAGAGGAGGAGATGCTACTCAGTGGCAGACATGGCCCTGTCCCAACTTTTTTTGAGACATGTTGCTGCCATCAACTTCAAATTGAGAACTTTTCATGAAATGTTCTACTGTGAATAAAATGAGATTTATAAATCATTACATTCTGTTCTTATTCACTTTTTACACAACGTCCCAACTTTTTTGGGATTGGGGTTGTAAATAAGTGTTTTAAGCATTTTATGTAACTACAGATGTTTGTAAATGTGTAACACAGATGTCTGCTGACTTCCATTCTGTTATATAAAGTCCACCCTGTCTGAGACCAAAAGATAAGAGATGATTTAAACGTTGTTCTTATCTCAGAAACGCACACCGTGACTCAGCACAAAGCGCCTCCCCTCTGCGTTACATAGAACGAAGCCCCGCCCCTCTGTATGACTCAGCATTTCACAACCGTCCCGTGCTCAGAACAATCGGCAACAATAAGGAAATAGCTTTCTGACTGTTCAGCAGCTAATATTAGCGTCTATTTCATAATAAAAGTCCCTTTAAACTATTTCTAATGTCTACAATGACGTAATTTTGTGGGGGTTTTTTTGTTCGTGATTGATATTATTGTGTTTAACTCTTTGTGTCACCATTATTATTATTGTTGTTGTTATTATTATTATTATTATAGTTTTTAAACTACATTCTAACTTTAACTTTATTATAGTATACTCTATTATATCTAGTATATTCTGGTACTTTAAATACCCCAAAGGCTCTTGTTGATGCTACATTTATCCTAATATGACTGTTTATGCCGATAATGCTCTTTATCCAGTATACCACATTCAATCTGGTACTTTTAGTACTCTATGACTATGCCAGTAATGTTATTTTATGCCACTATAACTCCTTGTGACGATACAGTATGAATCAGTTCATTGGCTCATTATTAACCAATATGACTCTTTATCCCTCAACTGCCATAAAACTTTCATGCAACTAGATGCATGAAGCACACATTTCGTGCAACTTGACAGGACGCTTCATGATGTGCAGTGCAAGTGCAGTGAATGTCCAGTGTCTCACCTGCAGCTGCTGCGATAGGTAAGGTCGCTGCTCCGGTCATTCCAGTAGAGCCAAAGATCGCCACGTTTTTGACTGCATCAGCCATGTCTGTAAGTGTGTGTGTGAGCAAGAGAGTGTAAGTGTGCAGTCACGAAGTTAATCCGCTGTTTTAGTGTAAACCTCTCTCTCTACACCTCCTCTCTCCGTTCCTCAGGCGCATAACGGCATCTGACTCCTTGGCAAATCGGTTCTCTAGAATCGGTTCTTTTTGTGATTCATAAACCAACTGAATCAACAATTCTCTCAATGGCCACATACGGTAGTACATGTAGTTGTACACTTACAAACTGAAGTCCATCTGCGTCTCTGCTGGCAGTGTATAGTGGATGTATAATCTACACAATGTACCTGTGTTATATAGGCTTATATAAGTTATATATAGATATGGTTATAAAAAAAACTGATAATGTAGCTTCATAAATATGAAATATATCAAATTGTAATATATAGTCATCTGCTTTGATTTTTTAAATTTAACTTAAGATTATTTGTGTGTAAAAATGTATGTAAAAATAATAACAATGTATTATTATTATTATTATTATTGTTATTATTATTATTATTATTGTTATTATTATTATTATTATTATTATTATTATTATTATTAGTAGTAGTAGTAGTAATAGTAGTAGTAGTAGTAGTAGTAATGCATAGTGTTTTTATTGTTGTTTTAGAGCTTCAATTCCTATTAATCGGACAGTTTGAAGGAATCGGTTCTATTAACTAAATTGAATCTTTCAGGTAACGTCACGACGTACCGCCTATAAAAGGTGCCCACGCCCCCTTATTCCCGCCCCTTCTGTGCTCCGATTGGCTAGTAGTTCACACTCATACACAAGCAGCTGATTGGACGGTTGAAAAGTCACTAAAGTCATCAGAAACGGAACAGAAAGAAAAACAAGCGAGTTTATTACATTTCACTGTTAAAAGAATCATATACACGTAAATATTAATACAAAACAATTCAACAGAGAAAATATTACATTTGTTTAATATAATTATCGTCTATTTTATTATATCGTATTTATTATTATTAATAACAACAACAACAGCAACAATCTTTATTTATGACACCTTTCACACATTTAAAATGCACCTCGAATAAAAAAAAGAAACAATATAATCCAAAATAAAATTTATATATATATATATATAT
>BRDA01048075.1:0-15000 GCA_036984385.1 Crenuchus spilurus | reverse complement strand
AGATGAGACTAAAAGTTAACTTTTTGCCCATTATGCATGCAATGTGAACACTTCCCATCAACCCAAGAACAACATTCCCACAGTGAAGCATTGTGGTGGCAGCATCATGCTATGAGGACACTTTGCATCAGCAGGTCAGGAAATCTAGTCAAGATTTAAATGAATTTCATGCCACCAATACTGCACAATTCCTGAGAAAAATCTCTTTTGTTCTGCCAGAGATTTAAGACTTGTTCAGAAGTTCACCTTCTAACACTGTTAAAGCTACACTCAGGGGCATCGTAGTGGGGGGAAAAGTGGGACTGAGTTACCAGGGCCACAAGTGGAGTGAGGGCCCTTGAGGAGTCTGGAATTTTATTTTCCTTTAAATATTAAAGGAAATAATATTTGATAATAAGAGCGAGGGGCCCTAGGCACTGCTTGTCCATAGGGGCAAGAATTTGGTAGCACGCCCCTGGCTACACTGGAATGGTTTAAATAGCCTAGTCAAAGACCTCACAACAAGTTTACTGCTCACACTACATAACATGTATTACTTGCAGTCTGTTGTTTTGTCACTGTAGTGGTGGACTGAAGGAACACACAGCAGCTGTAAATGAGATGTTTTCGCTTTTCGAAAAGGCTCTGTTTTTCGAAACACATTCCTTATCAGTCTGATGAAGCATTACACCATGCATTGGGTTCTATGAGTGTTCATGGTTCTATATAGAACCATTTTTTTTTTACTAAAGAACCCTTGAAGAACCATGGTTTATAAGTGTGTACTGAACGAATTTGAACATCTGCATTAGCAAAAAAAAAACCAAACAAACACTGACATCTAGTGGCAGGTACATGATACTACACAAATATTACAATGAAACTGGACACAAAGCATGGGGCAGACTGGAAGATTGCTACCATCACTTATAAACCCATAAACAAATGAAACTGAATTAATTCAATAGCTTTTGTTTTAGATCATTTGAGATTATTCACTATTTTCCTCAATAGCTTTGGTGCAGTTCTCGAATCAACATATACTTCACATATACAAACAAAGGATTACTAGCCAAAAATCATAACTTACTCAAAATCCTTCACTTTTGTCCAAAAATACATATTTATGTCAATGAATATGTCAGTGTTACCAGAATGACAAATTCTTGTGTTACTGGTTATTAAAGTCTAAATGCACAACTGTGTTATGTATCAGTACACTCTAAACATGCACAAGGCTGCACTTCATCTGCATCAAATAATTTCAACAGTACAAAGTTGCACATTAATGTAGACAAGATTCACATGATTCTACTGTTTGTACAGTCAAATATTGGCAGAAAAGAAAGACATGACGTCATAACAATCCACAGCACCTAGGAACAAAATACTAAATACATCTCACATATGATTAGAGAATATTAACCCAGAACAGTAGATCAATGGACTCAGGTCAGTTAATTGAGCCCAGAGTCCATACTAAGCATGGCAAAGTAGCATTCAGCTGTTATGTTGTGTGTAAATGGAATAGACTGCCTGAAAGTCTCAGATATGCTCCAAGTGTGGAGATGTTTAAATCCCGGCTAAAGACGTTTCTTTCTTCATGTGCTTATGATTGAATTTGTGATTTTGCAATTTATTTATTTATTTTATTTCTGTATATTTTTAATGCACTTTCCTTGGTTTGCACTTTTAAAATGTTTTTATGTATTTTCTCAGGAATGTTTTTAAGGGGTTTTTTTTTTGTTTGTTTTTGTTTTTTGTTTTTTATGTAAAGGATTTTGAATTGCCACTCAGTATGAGGGGTGCTATATAAATAAACTTCCCTTGCCTTGCCTTACATCAGAAATGTCAACACAGGAAACGGGCAGAAGTGTACATACAGCACGGTATGAGACATTACAGTGCAGTCTCTCCACCTCCTGACCTTCCTGTCTGTCTGACCCATAGACTGTATATTATATTATTATTATATTATAAGAACAGTTTATATATACAGTCCATGGTCTGACCAGACTCCTACATGTCACAGTGGATATCTTTACTTGCAGTGCAGCGTGGAAAGGTATTTTTTTGAATGTCTGAGCTATTTTATAGAACACATCTTAAGACAATTCTCTTGAAGGAAATTAACTAATGCCTAGATATTCTGGGGTAGAATGATTCAACAGATATCAAGTATTTTGCATTGCCTGGTGGTGAGGGATCTGGTTTTGTGACCAGAAGGTTGCCAGTTCCATCCCTGGGCAGGTCATGACTGAAGTGCCCTTGAACAAGGCACCTAACCCCAACTGCTCCTTGGGCATTATGGATAGGGCTGCCCAAGGCTTCAGGCACATGTTCTAACAGCCTAGTGTTCACTAGTGTGTGTTTCACTGCACGGATGGGTTAAATGCGGAGGTCAAATTCCCTTGTGTACAATCACACTGGCAAAAAATAAATGTGATTAATTAAATGAAAGCATTTGCTATTTGTTCAAAGTAAAAGATGAACTGCTTTTATGTTGTGATGTGTACAAGTGACTAGATGATGTGACGTTTACAACTAACATGAATGCAATGTTTACATTAATAAGACACTGACCTAAGCATGTCCTGTCCTGGGATTGGCTAAGAAAGTCTGTAATACCCTGGGTTATGCTCGGTGAGGGTGTAGGGGACTAACTACAACCTTGATCAGGATTAAGTGGATAAGATAATGGATGGATGGATGGCCCTAGCAAAAATTCTTGTCTCTGACAAGATCCCAAAATACAGTTTACTGTTTTTGTTTTCTGAACCAATATTTTAATACCTTAATATGTTTGCCACAGGGTGGCACGGTAGCTTGGTGGTTAGCACGCTTGCCTATCAGCACTGAGGTCTTGGGTTCGAGTCCCCATCTGGGTGGAGTTTCTATGTTCTCCTCGTGCCTGCGGGGTCTCCGGTTTCCTTCCACAGTCCAAAAACATGGAGGTCAGGTGGGTTGGGTACTCTAAATTGGCCGTATATACACCCAGTGATGGATTGGTGTCATGTCCTGGGCTTAGATGGGATAGTGTAATGCCCTGCCTTGAGCCCAGTGAGGGGGTAGGGGACTAACCAGAACCCTGCTAAGGATTAAGCAGGTGGGATAATGGATGGATGGATGGATGGATGTTTGCACAAAATATGGATTTTATAATGTAATTGACACTGTCATTTGTGTATAGCAGCCTGATAGTAAGATTTAAAAAATATTTATGGATATTTGTTATGATTATATGATATACAAATGACTTTTATATATTTAAGCTGTTAAATTCACGTTTTAACTACATTTTTAAAATGATGCCATTACATTAAAGTAACACTAGATGGCAGTATTGAGATAAAATACTGTACAGAGCTCACAGTGCTAACATCTTGTAAGATCATGATTTGATTACTAAAATCAGATGCTTTCAGAGAGAGAAGGCTAATATTTTCAGCCTGTTTCTCTCCAACCATGAGAAATGCTGTTAAAACTGAAATGGAAAAATGATCTATTTCCTCCAAAATAATCGATTACTTGGATAATAATGGAGATCTATTCTCCAAAAATAAGAATATTATCAAAAAGTTAATTTGTGTTCATAATTTAATTTAAAAAGATAAACTTTATGTTTTACATTCATTACATGTAAATTCAAATTTAAGCCTTTGTTTGTTTTACTGTTGAAGGTCTGGCTTATAGCTCATGAAAATGAGAAATCTCAAAATCTTATCTGTTAAAATATTTTATTTCTTGTTTGAGTAAATTACAATTTAAACATTACCAACATATTAATATACTATTAATATAATAAACAATTAATATAAAATTTATGGCGTTTCACTTTTGAATTAAATAATTAAAGGTTTTCATGATGTTCTATTTTTTGGAGATGCACTAATAATCTGGTCTGTCTCAAAAGCTCAACACCAATTTCAAATTGGAAATTCAAATCAGCACCTAATAATTTCAACAACTTTCTTCAAAGCACTTCAGGATCTGACCCGAAACAGGCACTTCAGAACCAGGCCCAAAACATACACTTCAAAACCAGGGCCGAAACACGCACTTCCCAACCAGGCCCGAAACACGCACTTCCGAACCAGGCCCGAAACACGCACTTCTGAACCAGGCCCGAAACACGCACTTCAGAATCAACATTTTTGAGCATTACACAGGTTGACTTTTGGGGTAAATTTGCTGAGGAAATTTGCTTGAATAAGACTGTGAGTGTTTGTTTTTCACCAGTGAATAATCTTTCTCACTGTAGAATCATGGAATTCAAATAGTTTGCAAATGCTCTTATAACCCTGATGGTCAGCTGCAGTTGCTCCTCTAAGATTATTGCAGATGTTTTTTTCTTTTTGGCATTGCATTAACACAGCTCCATACCACCAAACGTCCCAAACTTCTGCTTCTATAGTGGCCACACTTGCTGATGATCAGTTAATCAAGAGCACCTGATTGTTAATCATCCTCTTAATTCTTATGGAAGCAGTAAGGTGTAGTTCATAATCATGCAATGCTTAACTAAAATAAAAATAAATTTCACACACTTTTTCTACATTGTAGCCTAGTTTTTGTTAAATAAATAATGTCATGGAGGTTGTGTTTAGCAAATTTATAAGACCCTCTATGGCCCAGATGTTTTTTTTTTTATTTTGTCCGATTCATAAAACCACAATATTCTAATTTCTAGAGATGCAATAGAATTGTTATATACTATGTTTTTTTTTTTTTTTTTACAGTAATTTACATTTTAGTTTTTCTCTGAAATGGAAAGTGTACATGATGTTGAAGAATGTGGGTGCGTTTTTGGAGAGTAATTGATGGGTTCTGGGTGGAACTACATTCCCTTCTGCACCAAGGCACAATTGCATTGTTGCAGCCATAAATAATGCAAAATGTACATTGCAATAATTGTTATTTCACTTCATGCCATGTGCAGTGCCTTGCAACAGTATTAACTCCTCTTAAAAGTCATATTTTCTGGATTACAAATAATACACGTTTAATGCAAACCAATGTGCTCTTGAAATCAAACTTCATTAATTGTTAAATAGATCTTTTAAAAAATGAGAATGCTGCTAGGATAAGTATTCAAACCCCTTTACTCTCCTATATCTTCAATTATGTACTATTAAGGACTAGGACCTGAACAAAGCATGCACTTATGGACTAGACCCAAAATAGACTCCTAGGCCATTCAAATGTTTAGGGCCAAACTCAAAATGCACACTTCAGCACCAAGATCCAAAATGTGCACTACACAACTATTCATCCATCTATCTGATCTGCTTAATCCTGATCAGGATTGCGGTGAGTTCCCTACCCCTGCACCGGGCACAGGGCATTATAGACTCTCTTAGCCAAGCCCAGGACAGGGCTGCAGTACACAACCACAATCAAAATGTGCACTTTAAACCACACTCAATTTAGACCAAACTCCTAATTTTACACTACAGGACTACACTCAAAATGTGTTTAAAACCAGGACCCAAAATATGTCCTTCAGAACTAGACTGAAATTGTGCAGGACCAGGATGTTGAGGATCAGAATCTACATCTCTTAATTTTACACACACACGTTTCATGTCAGTTGTGATATGCTGTCAGTATTTAACATGTCACAGTCAATCAAGTCATAATTTCTTTCTTGATCCTTTTCCTTGCGCATGAAGGCAAGATCCCGGTTCTGAATTCCCCTGAAACGCAATCACATTTAGCTATGAACGGTTGAACAGGTCTGATGAGTACAGAGGAAACCAGGCTAAAATATTTACTCATAAAGATTAACTAAATCTGCAGTGGTGGGGGGATCGGCACGCCTCACACTGCTGCATGTTCTGGATTAATGAGAGATGATTGTCTTGGCTTTTAGGACATTTTTTTGTTATAGGACGTTATTGATGACTTGCTATTGTGAAAACAAACACAGCCTTGCGCTGACAGTCTACTTTGATTCAGAGGTACGGGCTTGACGTGCCCACGCTTGCAGCTGCCACACAGGTTATAGCACTGTTCTATCCAAAATTGACATTGCCCTCATACAGGAATCCTGAAGCGTGAAAAGCTTTTCAAAACACTGTTTGGGAAATACATGAACTAAATCATGTTTCTCAAGGTTGTTCCAAGAGGCAGCAACATGACTGACTGAGTGATTGATTGATACAAGCCTTTTACCTGGAACCCCTAAAGGGAAAAGCTTCCTTCTCCACCTTTTCCCCATGAACATGACCTGGTCACTAAGTAATGTTACTCAGTTCTTGAGTCCTCGAGTTTCTACGAAAGTGTGGCTGTTTGTGTCTAGCCTACAAAGCTGGTTTTACTGTTTCTTGACTGATGTTGGCAACGACATGTATAACAGGCTCTGATCCATATCATCAAGTGCTGGTAGCATTCTAATTGACCCATTACAGAGGACATTCACACAATGATCTGCTTTAAGGAGAAAAAAACCTTAGAAAGTTTCTATTCAAAGGGATGTTCTGCTTGGGAGTACCTCGTCCATCCCAGTTAATATTTTGTTTGCAACACTTTATTCAATCTGATCATAAATGATGTAACAAAAATAACAAACAAAAACAAGCAACATAGTCAGGAACATTTGAGGTCTAAATAATGTAAAACAACTGGCAAAGGTCATTTTCACACACATTGCACTTGCAAGACGAAACAGGTGGTCACCTAAATGGAGAAAACAGCTCAGAGGAAACTTTTGTTGTTAAAATGTTGCTTTTTGAAGACTCTTCACTGAGAATCATGGAGATACTTCTGGCCCAGATCTAAATTATAACAATCATTCACAGTGGAAAAGCTGAGAAGACTTGGAAGAAATGGTTAAGTTCATGTTGAGATTCCTCTCTGTGGTAAACATGAGTGTTATTTTGTCAAATCTAAGCACATAGTACTAAAATGAAAGAAATACACGTGAGAATACTGAGATTCATTTTTCTCAGGAGAAATATCTGTGCAGCAAGAGATTTAAGCTAAAGTCTTATATACTACAGACCCATTCCAAAAAATTTGAATATCATGCAAAAGTTGATTAATTTCCATAATTCCACTCAAAAAGTTAAACTTTCATAGATTATAGATTCAGGGCCCACATTTTAAACGATTTCAAGTATTTATTTGTTTAATTTGGGCTTCCAACTCATAAAACTCACAAAAACAGGATTTAAAAAATTTGAATATTGTGGAGAAATCAGCCCAAATTTTGCAGGGCATGAATGTTTTAAACTGAGTGTGACACAGTAATCATCTACTAAACTCAAAGCACCTGTACAGGTTTCCCCAGGTGTCATTAAATTGCTTCAGTTTGGTTCAATTGTCTCAGTTCGGTTCAATATGGGGAAAATTGCAGACATAACAACTGGCCAGAAGACCATCATTAATACCTTCCATAGGATGGGGAAGCCACAAACGTTCATAGCTAAGGAGGCTGGCTGTTCACAGAGTGCTGTGTCCAAGCATATCAATGGAAAGTCTAGTGGAAGGACAAAATGTGGCAGGAGAAGAGATGACTGTGGGTCAAGTCACTTCTGAACCTGAGCCAACATAGGAAGCGTTTCAACTGGGCCAAGGAGAAGAAGGGCTGGACTATTGGCTAGTGGTCCAAGGTCCTCTTTTCCGATGACAGTAAAGTGTGCCTTTCATTTCGGAATCAAGGTCCAAGGGTTTGGAGGAAGATGGGTGAGGAACAGAACCCAAACTGCTTGAGGTCCAATGTGAAATATCCACAGTCAGTCATGATTTGGGGTGCAATGTCTGGTGCAGGTGTTTGTGAACTCTTCTTAAATACAAGGTCACCGCAACAGTCTACCAGAATGTTTTAGAGGACTTCATGATTCCTTCTACTGACGATCTGTATGGAGATGCAGATTTAATCTTCCAGCAGGACCTGGCCCCTGCCCATGCCGCCAGAAGCACCAAAGCCTGGTTTGATGCCCATGTCATCACAGTGCTTGACTGGCCAGAGAACTCACCGGATCTAAACCCCACTGAGAATCTATGGGGTATTCTCAAGAGGAAAATGAGGGCCACCAGACCCAACAACAAAAAAGAGCTGACAGCAAGCATCAAGGAAATCTGGGCTTTTGTAACCCCCAGGCAATGCCACAGGCTGATTGTCTCAATGCCACGTCGCACCCAACCAAGTATTGAAGATTGACATATCGTTTTGAAAGTACCATATTTTGATTGATTTGATCCTAATTTCTTTTTTTCTGCAAAAACCGAGAAGTAGTTTGGGCTGATTTCTCCACAGTTTTCAATTTTTTTTTTAATCCTGTTTTTTGGGGTTTCATGAGCTGGAAGCCCAAATTATGTGAAAGTAAACAAATAAATACTTGAAATTGTTTAAATTGTGGGCCCTGAATCTATAATCTATGAAAGTTTAACTTTTTGAATGGAATTATGGAAATAAACTTTTCCATCATATTCTAATTTTTTTGAATGGGTCTGTAGTATATAAGACTTTAGCTTAAATCTCTTGCTGCACAGATATTTCTCCTGAGAAAAATGAATCTCAGTATTCTCACGTGTATTTCTTTCGTTTTAGTACTATGTGCTTAGATTTGACAAAATAACACTCATGTTTACCACAGAGAGGAATCTCAACATGAACTTCCTCATGTAATGATTGCAATGTCTTTTCCACCTCTTCTCAACATATCCCAGCCAAATGCTGACTGTATAAGACATAACTTGTAACTGAGTGAGAGAGTAAGTTACTGCAACATCATTAAAAAGAAAAAATGCTGAGCTCAGCAGTGGAAAATCAACAAGGCAAGACTGCTCTAATTGAATGTTCACTGAATCCAAAAATATTCCTTTTTACAACAGTTCCCCAGGAATATACTCAAAACTGCTGACTTAATCAATTTCAGCATAATATTGTAGCTCAGGGGTGCTCAGTCCTGGTTCTGGAAATTGTCCACCCTGTAAACTTCAGCTTCAATACATCTGCTTCTGATGTTTAGATGTCCCTGAGGGTCTTCATTACAACACAACTACATTGGAAAGTTAAACACGTCTAAAGAAAAATAGAATTGTGTGATACAGATGTAGTCAATGTTTTTCCTAAGCTACTCTTGTTATGCTTACTGATATACTGTAAAAGGTGGCATTGATAAACAATACACTGACACATTTATAGTCAATGTACACTTACAATGAACAATTACCATATAATGCATTGTGTGTGTATTTGTCCTATTCTCTTAAGTTTTGGTTCAACTTAATAGAAAATGTACAGTTTCTAAAATAATTTGAATGAGGTCTTGAAATAAATGGATGGATGAATCAGAGGCTAGAATGATGGAGAGGTAGCTAGCTAGATATATAGATGGATAGATGAATAGGTAGATGAATGGATAGATAGATGGATGGACAGATAGACGGTACAACCTGCTCTTTTACAAAGCAAACTTTCATAATCAGAAGTGGAGCATTCTTGGTTGATTAAAAAGCTAAGATGAATGCTCACATACTGAAAAGAGTTAAAGAGCTACAAGTACAGACCTGTATCATCAGAGAATACATCTGTAATAATGTTTATTCACAGTGCTGTAAAGACACAGTGCACATATAAGATGCCAGACATAAAATTAGTCACCCTTTGTAGTTAAGGTGGTAGTAACTTCAGGTTCCTGCAGATGGCACCACACGAGGATGCTTGCACTATAAATACTTGCAGGGTGTGCAAGAGGATTCATAGATTGAGAAGAGGTGGTACAGTGCCATGAATGTCTTATTTGATGTGTGGAAATTGGGTAACAAAACAGATGTTAATGATTCGCAAAAAGGAGTGGATACTTTTGCGCAATAAAAAAAACAGAGTGTCAAGGACGTAGCTGAATTTGTCTTGATATTTCAGAAGGCGGAATTAATTTAAATGGATAAAAGTGATCTACAATGATTTTCTGGAAACAAAACCCTTAGCATAAGATTGCTCATATCTGGTTAACATGCAAGTGTTTTGGTTGCAACTGAATAAAATGTAGATGTTCAACTCTATGCAGATATAAAAACAGCATTTTTCATAGTAAAGCATAAAATATTAAATATTTTCCAGTTACTAGCTCATTGACCTCTGCTGTCTAGTATATGTGTGAACTTTACTTACCTGAACTTACATTTGAAAACAAAATACTGAGTTACAATATATCTCGGCCTTATTAAATATGTGATTTTGTATACTAAGCACTGTGATGAGTGAAACATAGTCACTCATCTTATGTTTCTTACATTATTTGTTCATTTCCAGAAGGAACCAAATTAGATCCAACACTGCACAAATACTTACTGTGGAACTATTTATTACTGTAGACAAACCATAAAGAGCTGTATAAAAAAAGGTTTCACATAAACAACCATGGCTGGGTACTATGAGATGATGCAGTGCACTGGAAGAGACTCTTGGTTTAGTTCAAAGCAGTTATTAAGCACTAGATAAGCGTAAGAGGGAAAAAAATCCATGGCAGTGTGCCAGCCGTTGTTTAGCTGCAGAAAGAGGAAGTCTGTCTTACTTTAGGTCCAAAAAAGTCCCTTAACAGAGCATAGTGCAAACCTGTCAAGTGCTTGAGCATTTTGTTTTTAAAATAACAAGAAGATAGAAATACAACCTATTCATTAAAGCACTTCGGTAGATTAACTTTTAACATGACTAGCTTTTGTGATGTTTGTATAACAGTGAGATGTGAAGAGTGGCCTTAAGCCATATTCAAAAGTATTATTATTCTAAAGGAATAATAACTAAAGTACAAAATAAAATGCATTTATAAGACTACCTTGAGTACAATTGCAAAAATATCTGGTCAAACAGCAGTGAAAATGTTTAATCCATATAGTATCTCCGAACATAAGACTTTTGCATGTGACAGAGTTGCATTTTGTAGGAAAGCATATCTCTGAGGTATGGTACATTAAACATGTTTTACCTCTTTAGCTTCTAGGAACAGGGCTCAGACTTGTATTGCTCATGCAGATAACTCATGAATGAGTTTCTTAGGTTAATCAAGGCAATTGTACCATACATCAGAGACATGCTGTCCTACAACTCATGAATGAAAATTAAAAGGATACAAAATTTGAAGTGCTGCCATAGAAAACCAAAAAATACTGACAAATTCAGCAGAACTTCCCAGGAACTGCTGGCATTGAAATTAGAAAAAGTATTATATTTCTGAAGCATTTACAGTATGAAATATAATAGTAAGCTCCAACAATCAGAGTTGTGACCAATCATAAAGCTGTAGGCTACATATTCTAGTGATAAAATAAAAAATCTGAACATTAAGAGTAAATAACTTGGCGTCTATAAATGTAAATAAAAATTGATTAATTAATTAATTGATTAATAAAAACTATGGAAAATAGCATTGAAAATACTCAAGAAAGTACACATCTACCAGAATTTGTCTTGCACTGAGCACATTACCTCAACTGAATACATATCACTAGTAATTACCGCTCTGGTTGTACCAAATAAAATCAAACTGCAATAATATTTTAAAATGCCAGTTTAAGGTGTGGTTTTCATGAAAGAAGGTGAAACGTAATTGTGCTCAAAATCACACCAAAAACTGGCATTGATCCACAACCATCCAATATACAGCACACACCACACCCTTGACATTTTCATTCATTTTCTTTAACCCCTTAGATTAAAGGTTTTGTGCTCCTTTTTAGAGAAATGCTGGATCCAAAATCAAGGAAGTTCTTTTTAATTATTGCTCTGATTCCAAATATTATAGAGTGATTGTGAGGATTATCCACATTCACATGGTTCTCGAGGAAGAGATGGGACTAGACAGCAGTCTAGAGTCTGGAGGAGCCAGTAGGGGTCACCATTCTAACAGTGTAACTAAAAAATGTGGAAATAGAGACATTTTAAAATAATAATAATGAAAGAAGATGTATCTTTCATTACCGTTAATTAGGAGCATAATTCTAGCAGAATTTGTAATAATGTATTTGTAGTTGTATTGACTCCACTCATCCTGTCCTGACTCCAGACTTTCACACTGTTTCTCCTGAAAATAGTACATTTAATGCACATTACTTTTAAATGGTTTGTACCTTGGGGGACACAAATGCGCACCCTGGTGCTTGAAAGTTTGTGAACCCTTTAGAACTATTGTCTGTATTTCTGCATAAAAAACCTAAAACATCATCATCATCAAACCTCATCACACAAATCCCAAAAGTAAGTAAAGAGAACTCAGTTAAACAAATGAGATAATATATTATACCCAATATTTTTATTTATTCAGGAAAATTTATTCATTATTTCATTTCTGTCAGTGGCAAAATATGAGTATAAGTATAAGCAGTGAGCCTCAGTTGATTAGCGGTTCATTTGAGGATAAAGTTTTGAAGTTCAGTTATGAAGTCTGATCTTCACTACACTCCTGTGGAAGTGCATCATGGCACAAACCAATGAGATTTCTGACATTTTTCAGACCTTATTTCTGAGAAAACAAATTGCTGTAAAAAATCTCATCTGTAAATAAATTCTATTCCAATTCACATAATTGTATGCGAGGTCTTGGGTATTGAGTAAATTCTAAGCAACTATAGATCTCTCTCACATTGGTTGATGTCAGTGATTGAGTCCACCATCAAGAAACAATGAACAACAATGGTGTGCATTGCAGAGCTGCAATGAGAAATCATGGACAAGACCATTACTACACATCTGCAGTTTGCTAAGAATCACATGTACAAGCCAGAATGGCTTCCATCATGAGAGAACAATGAATTCTGAAATCGATGAAGTCAAAAGGAAAATGTCAAAAGGAAAATCTGCCTGTAAACTCAATGTCAAGAGAACAATGGTTATGCAGCAAGACAATGACCCTATGCACACAAGTCTTTCCATCTCCTTTGAGAACTTTTTGGTCACTACATCTGCAAAAATATAGAGCATAGAATTGTGGATGAGCAACTATTGTTTTCAACTTGAGGTGCATAACTGACTTAGCCATACAGATTTTTCCTTTACAACATACAGAGCTTTTCTCTGTAGAGAAGCCAACCAGTTGGTTGGTTGGTAGGTAGGTAGGTAGGTAGGTAGATATTGTACAACGAGTAAGTATGTGATTGTTCAGTCACTTATCATTTCAAGGCTAGTCTTCCTATGCATGACATCAGGGCACTGCAACTGTTTGAGAACACAGAAGTTGTTCTCAATGTTCAGACATTCAGCCATGTATCTCCTCTGCTGCGTTCTCTTTATTGGCTGTCTGTATCAGATTCAAAACCCTGATGTTGGCCTGCAAAGCCAAGAATGGACCAGCTCTTTCGTACTTCATGGTAATGGTCAAAACCTGATTTGTAGCAAGAGCCTTTCGAGCTTCAAACATGGCTCAGCTTGACCCACCATCCTTCAAGAAGCATGGAAGACAAACATCCAGACTTTATCTGTCCTCACACCTAAATGATGGAATGAACTTCCCCTGCATGTCCAAACAGCAGAGTCACTTGCTGTGTTCAAATGATGACTGAAAACCCATCTTTCAACAGTATTTAAATCAGCACTTATCTTGCACTTTAAGAAGGCTCATGTCCTTCTTGATTTTACGTTCAGGCAAAGTGTAGTATGTTGAGTATTATGTAGGCACCCATACTGAGTTTTGTATTTGGCAGCATCTAAGCTTGAGGTATTATCTGGATTCTAGCCTAAAAAAACTAGCTGAGGATCTTTCTTGCATAAACAGAAAAGCACTTGTCACTCTTGTAATGTTATTGTAAAGTTATTCTACTTAATGGCTAGTTAAGTTAATGTTTTGTAATTTATTTTGTAAAAATAAATTCAAGTACATATTGAGGAAGGATCTGAAATGAGCAGTTAATGTAAGGAAGGCCAACAACATCCTAAAAATGAGGCTGTTCTGTATAGAGGAATGGGCTAAAATCAACAGGACAGGATCAGTAACAGCTGCTAGAAAGGTCACACCAGAACATTAAATTAGATTAGAAACTTTTTACCAATGTGACTGCACACAATGGAATTTGACCTCCTCATTTAATCCATCCGTGCCTTGAAACATGCACGCGCATACACACACACATACACACACACACACTAGTGAACACACTAGTCTGTGAGAACATGTGCCCAAAGCGGTGGGCAGCCCTATCCACAGAGCCCAGGGAGCAGTTGGGGGTTAGGTGCCTTGCTCAAGGGCACTTCAGTCATAACCTGCCTGGTGATCAAACCGGCGACCTTCCGGTCACAAGACCAGATCCCTAACCACCAAACCAAGGCTGCCCCCTTCATATTTTTAGTGCACATAAATTAGATTAGATTAGATGAATATGTAATACTGGATAATTGTCTTCAATAAATAAATTGCCAATGTCTCATTGTTTAACTGTGTTCTCTTTATCTAAAATCTGATGATTTTTCAGGTCATTTAAGCAGAAAATTAGAAATTTCTAAAGGATTCACAACTTTCAATAAACACTATTATTATTTTTGACAAAGTATATTTTACTTGACAACAATAAATTAAGAAAATGCTAGGCAAAAAATAAACATAAAACTGAACAAACATTGGTACTCTTGCTTCTTCTGAATGATTTTTACAGTCTTTGACTTGGCTGTCCCCTAAGGCTGTTCTTGTAGCCATTAAATAGGGTCATGTTTGAAAAAAGTGAACTTGCCATTACTTGTAACAGATTTAGATGCAGACTAACAAGTCTTTCTCATAGTTATAGTGCTTGTTTGTTCAAATATGAATATGGGTGTGGGTGTGTCCTGGTGACAAGGATTTGTAGTGCTAACACACCAGATATATTTCTTGTAGAGTTCAGTAATTAGAGAAAATATATATATTTTAAGCTTCTGTCTTATGTAAGACCTGTACACCCCTGATCAAATTATACTTTTTTAAAATCTGTTACTGTGTATAACTAAAAACGTTTAAAAAAAAACTTTTTGGAATAATTAAAAATAATGCATTTTACACACAACACAAATGTACTTTTCTACAAACCGGATTCCAAAAAAGTTGGGACGCT
>BRDA01048071.1:0-10363 GCA_036984385.1 Crenuchus spilurus | reverse complement strand
AGAGAGAGAGAGAGAGAGAGAGAGAGAGAGAGAGAGAGAGAAGCTCCACTAATCCTGCTCAGAGCACAGCGGTCCAGCCTGGGGCATACAGACCCCTAATCCTGCCCCCAGAGACCACCACCAGCACTGCTACACACATACACAGCATCCACACAAACATACACACTCACACACACACACACACACACACACACACCCACACACACACACACACACACACACACACACACACACACACACACACACACACAGAGTAAGGTGTAATCTGTGTCAGGTTTACAAACCTGAAACACAACCTTTATAGTAGAGTGATGGAGTACAGTGAGGAGATAGTATCTGTATCTGTTTGCTAACAGAAACACAGCTATCCTGCTCAGTGTGTGTGTGTGTGTGTGTGTACCGCATATGCGGCTGAGTGAGCAGATGACTGCTTGTACAGATTTGTCAGATGTGTGTATGGCCGGTCCGTGGAGAGGCGAGGGCGAGACGGCGCTGACATGTGTCCGACAGTGAGCCCTGCGCTGGGCCCCGCTCACACACTTCACTGCCCAGCCTCCCCGGTGCCACATACATTATGGAGCAGGGCCACAGACACCACCTGGTATAACCCAGTGTGTGCCTGTGTGTTCTGCATGTGTGTGTGTGTGTGTGAGCTCATGCATATGTGTGTGTTTTCATGTGTGTACAGTGTGTGTAAACTCACCTCCTCCACATCACTTTCAAGCTGTGATTAGTGACTTTATTTTGCATGAATTATGAAGTCATTGATTTCAAAATGTGTTAACTAATGACGATCCGCTATAATTAAGGCCCTTCTACATTCACAGTGACATTTCATATAATATCACTCTCCTCGTCTCTCAAATGTCTCAGATTTGACCAGAAAAGTACTAAAAGTCTTATATTAAACATGTTAAAGGACACAGAAGTGTGTTTTATAAGGTCTTGCATTATGAGTGCAGTTTTGAGCCCATGTAACAGAATCTTCACCACAGTTTAATTCACATAGCGCCTTTCCTTTGTGTTGTAGTCAAGACTGCTAGAGATGAGTTAAGACCAAGCCTTTCAGTAGTTAAGACTGAGACTAGATACATTTAATCATATAAAAGTAATAAAGAAAATCATCCATTAATGATACGATATTAACAAATAATATTATTTTAGCATATATTAGTAAAAATATTAATAATACAAAGCCTAAAATTATTAATATTATTATTATTACTATTATTATTATTATTATTATTATTATTATTATTATTATTTATTTATTTTTTTTTTATGACTGTGATTATTATTATTATTATTATTATTATTATTATTATGACTGTGATTATTATTATTATTATAGCCTCTTAGCCAATCAGAGTGCAGATCTGATTTCGGCCTGTAGAGAAAGGACTGATTTGCTGTATTTTGTCAGAAATAATTGTTGATATTCAATGATGATAAAACAATAAGTTCAGTTTCTAATTAATGTTAGACACACACATTGGACTCTGGCTGGTCTCTACAACAATTTCCATGACCACCTCACTCTGAGACAGAGACGAGACCAAATGAGGATGAGACTGAGATAAGACCAAATCCACTCATTTATGGTCTTGAGCCTGTGACACTTCAGCAAAGTACAATCAACAAAACAACAGTTTCCCAGTCAGTGAGGGAGTCTCCCGAGTCCATGGTGTACAGCCCTTTGATTTGTGCAGTAGAGTCGTTATCTGTGGGTGAAGTGGCCCCTCAGGTAGCCTAGTAGCTAAAATGTAGCATCATGTTTCAGTGAGACACCGAAAATGCTACATTAGTTCAGAATTAAAAGGTTCATCATTCTGGAGCACAACCCCAAATATTTCACCTCTCATAGTTCTGTGAATTGAAAATGAAACATCATGTGAACTCTACTTTTATCCGGTACGGTCTACTTAAATTCAGGTTGTTCACAGTGTTTTATGGTAAGTGGTCTATTTCACAGTCCATGGCACAATTATCACGGCTGTTAATTTGGTAGGGCTCTAATTCTAACCTTATCCAAACTTGCTTGATAAACATAGTTTTAGGAGGAGTGTACTGCAACAATGTGCAACAACAGTAGTGATAATAAAAACTCATAAAATATTATGAGGTAAAAAAACAGAGCAAAATAAAACCAGAGGATATATTTGACTCTTTTGTAGAGATATGCAGCATCATTTTACATCAACAAAGCACCTCACTGTCCATTAAACTCCACTATGGAGGAATTACAGACTGTAGTCCATCTGTTTCTCTGTTTACTCTGATCACCCTGTTCTACAATGTGCAGACAGGTGTGTCATTATCAGCCCTGCAGTGACACTGATGTGGTGGTGGTGTCTTAGTGTGTTTTGTGCTTGTTAGAGTGGAGACACTTCAGAACTGCTGATGTTTTTACACTCTCTGCTGCACCAACCAAACCGTTCCAGTCAGCAGTGTCCTGTGAGAACCAGTGAAGGACCAGAGGACCAACACACACTGTGGTGAGCTGCTGTGTCTGACTTTACATCTACAAGACCAACAAGTAGTGTCTAATAGAGGACAGTGAGTGACACAGTGTTTAACAGCTCTGACACACCACCACCACATCAGTGTCACAGAGAATGATCCACCTGTGGGGGGTCCTGATCATTGTAGAACAGAGTGAACAGAGTACACAGAGAGACAGATGGACTACAGTCTGTACACAGTGCACCTGTAGACTCAGTGGAGATAAAATGGACAATAAGTGTAGATACAAGCAGGTGGTCATGATTGTTTGACCCGACTCACTTTAGTTATATTAAAAATTCTCTTGGCTGTAATGTGTCTCATTAACACTTTCTGTAAAAGTTTGTTCATTCAAACTAAACTCAGAGGACTGATGTGCCAAACAATGCCCGTATGCACATGGCTGTATGCACATGGCTGCCTGTACTGTTGCCACTCTCCAAAAACTACATTTTGAGGTGTTAAAGCACCTGCCTATAGTCCTGATCACCTGTTTGGTCTCCTGAAAGATGTATGAAGAGGTGAAGACAGTGGTGCATTGGTGGCTGACAGCTCAGCCAAAAGCATGTTTTAATGAGTGAACATCAAAGCTTGTGGACTGATGGACAAAGTGTGCTGAAAGCAGGAGATTATGATAAAATGTATTTTTTCTGAAAACTGATTATAATTAATTCTACAACCAGATGCAGATTATTTTTGACTCGCCCTCGTGTATGTATGTTACATATAGCATATACTTTTTATATATATTCCTGTTGTCATGATGACTATTTAAAGCACTCTGTGCCCCAGTTGGTCTAAAAGTTATAATATAATATATCCCATAAGCCAAAGCAAAAAAACAAAAACCCTACAACAAAACTAGGCCGGGCCCATGAATGTTGAAGAAAACAAATGTCTTGGACACAGGATGGTCATTATATTGTCTCTATTTATAAAGTTACTGGCCTTGACCTTCATCATGGAGTTAAATTAGGATCGGAGTTGCCCTTTCCACTGCGAAAGATGGCTCTCAGTAAGGGAGGACACTGCTGGGCTGGTAATGAAGCTTTGCATTTGTGAGCTAATGAAATTTTTCAGAAACTTGGATGGGCCTTGTATGGAGTCTTGAGGAACACCGTTTCCTTTTGGCTCTGAGGAAGCCCATGCAGCAACTTCAGTTCTACATATCCAAGTGGAAGTGAAAGTCCCGCATCTTAAAGCAAAAGAAGAAAGAAGTTTTCATACTAAGGAATATAGAGCACGTTTTATTTTTATACCAAAGAATTGAGTTTCTTTTATTCCGGCTTTAGAAAATGTGGTATTGTCTTGATTCTTTATGTCTTCCACCTCAGAACAGAGGGAGCTCCAGAGCCGAGCCGGATCAGTGAGGGGGAGATCAGACAGTCCTGCCCAGCAAGGGCTCACTATGCTGGGGGCAATGCTCCAGGCTATCCCCCTCCTCCCACAGGCTGACCTTGGCTTGACTCGGCTAAAGCAGGAGCCATCTGAACCAGGATTTGAATAAAGTATGCTGGCAGTGGTTAGTGAGCCGACTGGACTGTTCAGCATAGTGAAGCAGCTGATTATACTGATCTGCCTGCACAGCAGAGCAAACCTACACGATTACGGTGGAGAGGAGAAGAAAAATGGAAGACTGTATAATACAGGAAGTGAAAATGCACAATCATATGCCAACGTGCTTGCACACAGTTTGATGTCTTAACCTATCTGTACAGTGAAACACACTCATACACACATTATGGGAATGTGCACACATGCCCAAAGCGATGGGGTTATCTGTGGTACCTGGTGAGCAGTTGGGTGGTTAGGTGCCCTGTTCAAGGAAACCTCCGTCACATCCTGCCTGGGGATCAAACTGGTGACCTTCTGGTTACAAAACCAGGTTCCTAACCACCCAACGGTCGTCCCCCCTCTCACACATCCAAATTAAAACCTACAGAAATGATCCCTGAAAGTGTAATGTGGAGAGACTGCTGAACTGTCAGACAAGTGTACTAGTCATAGGACAAAACACACATTTTTACTGACTGCGGTTTAGACTGTACACACTGACGGAGTCGCAGACGTCCAGCCTGAGCCTGTGAGGGTGAGCAGGATCGATTCTGTAGGTTTGCTAAGATTGATTTTTCCGCAGGTTCATGGATCACTCTCACTGCCTACAGTTTGGCATCCCTGTCTGTAATGACCAGGTGGCTGGATTAGAGGAAGAGCAACTGAAAGAGAGTGAGAGACACAGGAGGAGAAAAGCAGAGAGAAGAGAAAGACTTGCTGAGAGAGACAGAGCGAGGGAGAAAATCAGAGAAAGTGCTAACAAAATAGAGAGAAAGAGGATGACAGGGAGAGAGAGAGTGCTAGAAAGAGAAAGAGGGAGAAATAAAAGGCAGAGTGATACAGAGAAAGCAAGAGAGAAAGTTTTAGCCAAACAAAGAGAAAGAGAGTGATGGGAGAGAGAATGTGAGCAAAAGAAGATAAAATGAGACAGAGAAAGAGACATAATGAGACAGCAAAATACAGAGTGTGATGGATGGATGGATGGATGGATGGATGGATAGAGGATTGCAGAAAGAAGGGGAGATAGAAAGACAGATAGATATAAAGGAAGATAGAGACAATGAGAAATATAGAACAATAGATGGAGAGAGAGAGAGAGAGAGAGAGAGAGAGAGAGAGAGAGAGAGAGAGAGAGAGAGAGAGAAAATGGACAGGTAGAGGAAGAAAAAGAGTAAGAGATTGAATCAGACAGATAGAAAAGGGAAAATGGAAGGCGGATAGAAAGAGAGACAGACAGATAAAGAAAGAAAGACAGACAGACAGATAGAGAGAAAGAGATGATGATAGGTAGAGAGACAGCTAGGAAGAGAAGATGGGGTGAAAGTGATGGGGAGGAAGATAGAGTGTAAAGAAATAGAGTGAAGAGAATGGCATGAAAAAGAGACAATGAGAGAAAGACAGAGGGGGGATAGAGAGAGAGAGAAACGAGAGAGAGAGAGAGAGGAGAAACGAGAGAGAGAGAGAGGAGAAGTAGAGGAAGAAAAACGTGAGTGAGAGAGATAGAGCAAGAAGGAATGGAAAGAGGTAGAGACAGCAAGTAAAAGAGAGGGAAGATGAGGGTTTATATGATAAACAATAACACTGATTGTTGCAGTTATTGATACTTATAAACCATTTCAATATATTTAAATGCAACATACTGTGCAGCACGGTGGCTTAGCGGTTAGCACGTTCGCCTCTCAGCGCTGAGGTCTTGGGTTCGAGTCCGTATCTGAGTGGAGTTTCCATGTTCTCCCCGTGTCTGTGTGGGTTTCCTCCAGGGTCTCCGGTTTCCTCCCACAGTCCAAAAACATGGAGATCAGGTGGATTGGATACTCTAAAATTACCCTGGTGTGTGTCTGTGTATGAATGTATGTATGTATGTTTGCCCAGATATGGTTGGCACTCTGTCCTGGTTGATCCCCCTAGTGCTGATGCAGTCCTCCAGGTGGACGGTCGCTTCCGGTTGAGAGTACGCTGTGCGCGATTGGCTGCCGCTTCTCACCGGTGTGTGTAAATGGAGTGTGTGTAAATGGAGTGTGTTGATTGTAAAGCGTCCTTGGGTGTCTAGAAAGGCGCTATATAAGTGTAATGTGTATGTATGTATGTATGTTCATGTTACAATATAGTGATTAGTGGTCATTATATGATGTTACAGAGTGGTCAGCAGAGGACGTTCTGCGGTTTAGAAGAAGGCAGATTCCCCTACGATACAAAATAGGACACAAATTATCGGCTAGAATTATCAACCACAATATGTGGCCGATAACAATTATTTCGTTTTTCACATATATCGAGTAATATATCGGCCAGTGATATATCACACATCCCTACTCCATCCATTTAATACTAATATTGCTCCTTTGCTCTTTTAGGCCTATTAATGTAATTCTATCCAGTTCCAAAAGACATGTTGTACACAGCTATTAAAATAGCCAACATAAAGACCACACACACACACACACACACACACACACACACACACACACACACACACACACACAGATCCGTGATGTCAAAGCAGTGGAAATGTCACAGTGGGTAAAAGCTCAGCTGGTTACAAACCTCTCTGTCTGTCTTTCTCTCTCTTATGCACACACACACACACACACACACACACACAGAGCGGAGCAGTGATGGGCAGCAGATGGAGAGCTATTGATTTGACAAGTTATTAAAGAGCAGAGCAGAGAGACGGATCAAGAACCTGACACTGACACTCTCTCTCTCTCTCTCCTCTGCTAACTACCTGCACACACACTCTTTCTCTCATATGTGTGTGTGTCTCCTTCACTCCTCAAACACTCCTCAGCCCTGCTCTGAAGTAGGGCGTGTCTCAGTACTCAATCCCAGCCACCTTGCTCCCTAAAGCCTGCAGAGGCTTGTTTGCAAAACATTGTTTGCTTTATGTTTCCATATCAAATCTCTATCAGATTATTTATTTGCATGGGATGCAAAAGAAGTGCCTGAGAGAGGAGATGAGTGAAAAGAAATGAGAGCAGAGCTGAGGAAAAACAAACAGAGGAAAGAGAAGAGGTGCACAGAATGGAAGAGAAGTGTCTGAGAGAGGAGATAAACAGTTATGAATGAAATGGATGGTGTTGAAAGGACGTTTGTCTGACCTCAAGATGGAACTGAAATTGTAATAGTGGACGTCAGACTGGTGTGTGTAAAGTTTGGGGGTGGACTCAAGACTATGACATTCTAGTCTTGGACTAGTAAACAGTGCATTCAAATGCATCACTCATAATTAACATTGTAGATTTGGAGACAGATGAGTAATGTAATGAAATTGTTATGATTACAGTGTAATTTTTCCACAGCTGATGCAGAACTTAACACTGGGGTTCAGTGCTTATTAATATGCTGCCTAATGTCTCAGACATGGTTTTGGCCTAAAACCAAGGACAAGGACATGTCCCCCACTAGTTTCAGAACAGGCTGATTTAGTCTCTACCACTTTCTGAAAGCACTTCCAGCATCTCTGATTACTGTCTTGGTTCCTGTGGGACTGTTTTTGCTGCAGCACCCTTTGGATGCTGGATCACACTGTCCTGCTTTAGTAAAGGTCTCTGATTGGTCATTTGTATGCCACTCAAATGAATAAACATGACACAACTGATAATTTTAACAAAACAGATTATGATCTAATCACAATAAATAGAAAAGTACTGCCAAATTGTGCAATTGCAGAGATATATTTTAAACTTTAGTGCTGATCCTTTCTGTAAAGTTCAATGCTGATGGGTTTGGCAACCATGGTCATAAGACCTTCTGCAAATCTTGTACTGTCAGTCCCAGTGCTGATTTCTTTTTAGTAAACTTGTTAACATTATACAACACCCATGTCACCCATGTCAAAAATATATTTTTAAATATTTATCTGGTGGAGAATTACAGTTATACCTGAAAAATGTAGAATATCATGAAAAAAAGTATTAATTAATTATTAATGAGTTAAAACAATTAAAGTGACATATTTCAAGCCTTTTTGTTTTAATGATGATCAGTGTGACAGTCTCATAAAACTCTCAGATGATGATAATCTGTGATGGTGATGGTGAGTAAATGACTATAAACAGTATAAACACTGTGTGTCTCTCAGAGCTACAGCTGCCACATTCCTAATATCAACACTCCTGAACCAGAGACAACATCACAAGTGTCTGACCTGGACTAAGCAGAACCAGAACTGGTCCAAAGTTTTCAGATTTCATTAGTAAATCAGCTGCTAGAGTCTGAGACACACAGTCCAAGCTGTCTGAAGTCCAGTGTGCAGGTTCTGCAGTCTGTGATGGTTTGTGATGCTGATGTTGGTCCAAAGTCAACACCTACCAGCAGATTTTACAGCACTTCATGCTTCCATCTGCTGACCAGCTTTATGGAGATGCCCAGCAGCTGCCCACAGTGCCAACACTACTACTGCCCATCACATTACTGGGCTTGACTGACCCACCAGCTCAGGGGCCATACTGATCAACATTAAAACAAAAAGACTTATGTTTATATTCATGTAAAATATGTTACATGTCAAAAATGTAATCAATATAAATAATAGAAATTTTAAAATGTTAATTAAATAATTAACAAAAATTAACAAACAAAAAAAAACATTTTCACAATATTCTAATTTTGATGACTATATGTACATATTAATGCAAAGCAGTAGATATAACCAGTTGTTTTAGATAACATATAAACATATTAGATTTTTTATCACATTACAGCATCTGTTCCAAACCTCTCAGAATGACTTTGATTACATCCCAATGCCTGATTCATTAAAAAGTGTAATTGCCATTTAAGGGACTGAAATCTTGAATATGGGGGCATTTTTGCCCTTTGGCCTGGTTCTGACATAACCTACAAGCTCAGACGGCTCTTCCTCCTCTACATGGAAACACCGACAGTTCTTCAGTTCATCTTGTATTTGAGCGTGTCACCTTTTCAGCCGCAGCCAAACTGTCCCGTCCCCTAAACTCTCGCACGGCCTGTACCTCGACGAGCGAGACAGCGGCTGATATTTTGTATGGAAATCACTTCCGAAAGCATAAAAACTCCCCAAAAGCTGCCACGTCCTCCTGCGCAGCTACATGACAGTGTGTCAGTTACATGACAGAGCAGAGAGACAGACTCCGCACAGTCACACACACACACACACACACACACATATATATGCCTGCAAAGGCACTGAAGTTGCAAGCAAAGGTCAGCATCAATCATGCTGGATCGTTGAGCGAGAGAGAGAGACAGAAAGGGAGAGAGAGAGAGAAAGAGAGAAAGAGAAAGAAAGAGAGAGAGAGAGCACTGTGGGGTTGTACTGTTGTAATGTGTTATCAGAGGAAAAGGTCAGTGGTGAGTTACCGAGAGATCTCCCATCTGTCTCTCTCCCCTCCCTCCACTACAGGGGTGTATCGAAGCTGACAATGTGTACACACACTTACACACACACACACACACTTTCTCTCTCACATACACATATTTGTGTCTCAAGGCTCCTTTTAAAGAGAAGCTGAAAAATAAAGACCAAAACACGGGGCAGCAGACAAGGGACATAAAAAACTACTCTCACCTTTTGCCTTTTTCTCAACCCACATCTTCCTCTTCTGGCCTTCTGAGATCTAGAACAACTGCAAGGCCTTTAACTCTGGAACCCTGAACTTCTTATTCAGCTACTGAGAACTGGGAACACTGAATGTTATTAAAAGTGTCACAGCATATTTGCACACATATATTCCATCACACAAGACGTGTTTGGATTCCAAAGTTTGCTTCTGAAGCTGTGAGGCTAACAATGCTAACAAACACCAGAAACCAGTAGTCACCTAAATAGCCTCGTCATTTTCTCTAAAAATACAGGGGGTCCCATTTACTTCTTTACTCAAATGATTGTGAATAACTAATGAAGATCTGGTGATGAAATGGTGATTAAATAAACCTTTAAATAAGATTTAGATAAATGATAACAGTGCAGGTAGACAGGTGTTCATGTCTGATGACTAATATCCGGCTGTCAGAATGGAGGCCGGCTACTGTCCAGCCATCTCCATTGGTTGCCTGCTGCTGCAGTGAGACAATAAAGCCTTCAGTTGCCCTCGTGGACACAGAACAGGATGCAGATTATTTTACCCTGAGAACTGTGCTAGTATCCATGTATAATGTATCAGTACATGAGGAAGAGTTGTATAATGTATCAGTGCACAGTACAGGAGGAAGTGTTGTATAATGTATGAGTGCACAGTACGGGAGGAAGTGTTGTATAATGTATCGGCGCACAGTACAGGAGGAAGTGCTGTATAATGTATCAGTGCACAGTACAGGAGGAAGT
>BRDA01048063.1:0-10084 GCA_036984385.1 Crenuchus spilurus | reverse complement strand
GAGAGAATGAGAGAGAGAGACAGAATGAGAGCGAGACAGAGACAGACAGAATGAGGGAGAGACAGAGACAGACAGAATCAGAGAGAGAGGGAGAGAGAGAGAGAGAATGAGAGAGAGAGAAAGACAGAATGAGAGCGAGAGAGAGACAGACAATGAGAGAGACAGAGACAGACAGAGTGAGAGAGAGAGACAGAATGAGAGAGAGAGAGAGAGAGAGAGAGAGAGAGAGAGAGAGAGAGAGAGAGAGAGAGAGAGACAGAGAGAGAGAGAGAGCTTCAGGATGTGCCTTATAGAGGGAGCTACATAAGTGAAGTGCTCATCAATCCTTTAATTAACCACCTCTGATCTCTCTGCAGCCAGTGAATCAGCATTACTCTTAAATACTCTGCCATCATGCAAACTGCCATGTAATCACAGGTTTAAAGCAATAACAGAGACACAGAGAGAGCCCTGAACTGTGAACGTGTGTATGTGCAGTGTATAGGATGAGCTGACAGTGATGTATTTAATCTGTGATTAATATTGCTAGTGCTAATGCTGCTGGATCTCACACACACACACACACACACACACACACACACACACACACACACACCTCTTAAGATGCTGCAATGTACCACATCTGTATTCAGTTCACAGAGCACACTCACTCACACATTCTCTCTCTCTCTCACACACACACACACACACAATTCAGCGTCACAGCTGCAAGCACAGAGCTACAACACTGTACAGAAGAGTTAGAGCACCTCGGCTCAATCTGGAAAACTATATCAGATGTTCTACATCATGGTAGAAGGTTTTACTTGCAAAACAATATATACGATATTTAAATTCACTCAAAAGTAGAAAGACTAAAATACTGTCAATGATGTTGGTAATGTTGCTTCAGCCAGCAAAATTGGTCCCCATAGTTTCCAGTTTCCACCAGTCAAAACTAAGATGTGCTTGTCTCAGTGTTAGGACATAGACCAGCGAATCAACTAACAGGTGCACTGAACTTGGCAACTGGTGAACTGTTAGCAACCACCTGTAACACTGGTGAGTCAACATCTTTTAAAAATGCCGATTCTGGCCTCGAGTGGCTCAGCGGACTAAGACGCTGCCACTATGATCCAAGGATCACAAGTTCGAATCTCGATCATGCGGCTTGCCATCGACAGCCAGGGCCTCGAGAGAGCAGAATTGGCCGTGCTCTCTCTTTAGATGGTAAAGATGGTGTGCTCTCTCTAGCACTATAAACAATATCAACAAAGGCGTCTGCTGGACGATCCATCAGAACTGGGGATTTGCGCTTTCCTCCGAGCACGCTAGCTGCCCAGCTGTGATGTATCTTGCTTGATGGTATCGGAGGAGGCTTGGGCTCATTAATTGGCCACTAAAACACATTGTGAGAAAATCAGGTGTAAAATTATAAAAAAATTAAAAAACACGAATCAAAGAGAACATCACTCATTGAGTCGACTGATAACTCAAAACAAGCGGAGAGATGATGTCTAAGAAAATGTCATCAGTCAAAAATTAAGGAACTAAAATTAGGAAACAAAATGACGGAAAGTCTACCAATCAAAAGAAAGTCCTGCCGCTTTGCGCTCTATAATATCAGACAAATCAGACCGTTCCTAACGCAACATGCCACTCAGCTCTTGGTATAAGCTGTGGTTATCTCACGCCTCGATTACTGCAACGCTGTGCTAACAGGCCTCCCAGCCTGCACTATTAAACCACTACAGATGGTCCAGAATGCAGCAGCACGTCTGGTTTTTAACCATCCAAAACGGGCACATGTCACCCCACTGCTCATTGAGCTACACTGGCTTCCGATTGCTGCCCGGATCAAACACAAAGCCTGCACGATCGCCTATAAGGTGATGACAGAGCAGGCTCCCTCTTATCTGCACTCGCTCTTAAAAGCTTATGTCCCTGCCCGGTCGCTGCGCTCCTCCACTGAACGTCGCCTTGCTTTGCCTAACATTCACACAAAGCAATCCAGACTGTTCTCCTCAGTAGTTCCCAGATGGTGGAACAAGCAGAGCAGAGGTGTCCCTCACTGGGTTCAAGAAACTCCTAAAAACCGAGCTCTTCAAAGAGCACCTGCTCTAGTGATCCCAAATACTTCCCATGAGTACTGATATGCACTCAGCATTCGATATCCAAATGTTAATTATTTAACTCTAGTATTTTTCTGCATTTGTACTTTTACACTATTGTAAGTCGCTTTGGATAAAAGCGTCCGCTAAATGTAATGTAATGTAATGTAATGTAATGTAAAATGACTGCAAATGATATCGGTCCAGATCTGCAGGGCAGAAATACAGAGACAAGGTTTCTTGGTTGTTTCTGTCAGCCTCCCTTTGCCCATGTGAGACTTCACACATACATTTAAGATGCTGTAGTATGTTTATTTGTTTTTATTCTAAAGTTAGTTTTAAACTAATCAAATCTTCCTGCCCAGGTCAATGGGTTAAGATCTAGTTTCCTCATGCAGATGCACAGCACTGTACATGCAAAGCATCTAAGAAAGAGTCTGAACACCAGTGCGTAAACACTAGTGAGTTAGCCATTCCTGAAGCATCTGTGAAAGTTGTATGGTCAGCTCGTCGTCAGTGCTTCCAATGGAGAGCTTTCATATGGAAATAGAGCCATTGTGTAAACCAGCGGCTTGGAATTCTTTCTTACAAAGAAAAGAGAGAGGGGTGTTCTACATATCAGAGCCACAGAGAGAAGACTCTCTCTCTCTCTCTCTACTCAGAAGGCCCCATTTCTCTCCTTTTCTACACTTCCTGCTCTTCCCCTTCTCTGATTTACTGCCATGTCTCTGGAGACAGGATGGCGTGAAAACGTGCAGTCACATATTACGCTTTCAGAGGCCATTCTGATGATTTTTATTGGCAAAAGTGTTACTTGTTTCTTCAGACTGCTGTACAACATTTGGGTCACACCATGAAGAGCTTGTTTACAGAACGTAACATTATGCCAAGTACTACAATGCTGCCCACACTGCCCAAAGCACTGCGCAAACAGACCACGACATCACAACCCAAATCAATGATCCTAAAACGTGCAAAATGGCCAGAAGTGGCACACGGTTATACCCAAGACTGCCCAAACCAGCAATGACTCAAAACTACCCATCTCAGTCCAGTCCAATCCAACCCAGCACATTAAAGCTCAACCCAAATTTTAAAGAACTCTTTTTATCATTTTCATTAGTTTAATTTTAAGAAATAGCATAAAGCCTCGGGTTCCAACATTTTATTTCCTAAGAACAATTGTTATAAATGATTAAATACTAGACTATGTTGTACACCAGCCCAGTTCTGTCTAAAACAGACACAATGCCAGCCCCTCTCAAAATCTTCATTCTCCTCCTTAGTTTCCTTCACACCTTTTTTTTGCTATCTCACTTTCACTCTCTCGTTATTGTCTGAGCATATTGCTGAAGGGTTGGGCGTGTATGGATGTGTGTGTGTGTGTGTGTGAGATTGAGCAAAAGCAGTCACCCAAAGGGCCCCAGACAAAGGCCCTGGGCCTCATGTTCTCTGAGGAGCAGCTGGACCAATTAGAGTCCCCTGGGCGTCCCCAGATGCATCCACAGAGTGCCGTAATTGGCATCTTCACTGCAGGGTCACTATGAATTATTAATACTTCGCACTGGGGGGGATTTTTCAGACAAGGCCACGACAAGGCAAATGTGTCCAGTTAAGACTTGAACCAGACAACAGAATAATGCTCTCTCTGCATTAACCTTATAGTTAAAAAATAACAACATCCCCTTAACTCCAAAGTCATGCCATGTTTTGTGTCTGAGGTTGGTTTCTTTACTGTTGCCCTGGAGCCATGTGGCTAATGATTTTAAAAAGGGACTAAAGACTTATCTTTTTAGGAGGGCATATGGACTATAATTTATCAGATTTTTATTCGTATTTATTATTATTATTATTATTAATAATAATAATAATAATAATAATTATTACTTTTATTATTATCTTTTAATTGATTTTTTTTATACTGTTAGCATTTTGAGATTTGTTACAAATGAATAGTGCATTACAAATCCAATGTATTATTATTATTATTATTATTATTATTATTATTATTATTATTATTATTAATGATGATGCTAACAAGTAATGGGCATGTATATGCCAACAATAAGAATTCAATAAAAATAAACTTGCATATTATGTTGTTGTTGGACGTACAGTACCAGTCAAAATTTTGGAAAGTAAGCTCACAACCGATGTCTCAAACACATTAAGGGGCAATAAATGCAAGTCATGAACTCTTGACAAGACACAGCTGTTAACTGAAAGCCATTCCAGGTGACTACCTCATAAAGCTGACTGAGAAAATGCCAAGAAAGCTGCATCTAAGCAAGAGGTGCCTACTGTGAAGAATGTCAAATATAAACATGTTCTGCTTTGTTTACTAAATAATTAAATACACTTTTCACTTGAACAGTTTTTCTTACTGTATGATAGTAACTGCCCATTGGTCATGGCCAGGTGGTGGTATGTGAATACTTAATGAGGCCACCATACTGTAGCTCGCACACAAAGACTGTTTTCAGAGTCCTACTGGAAACAGAGGATGATCAGTTCTACAGACAAGCAGACAATTTCAGCAGTGCTAAAATTAAATTAGGGCAAAGGGGCAGAAGCAGAGCAGACACAGCATCTTCACATCACATAGAATGGAGGGGAAAGGAAAGAATAAAAAAGAAAAAGAGCATAGAGCTGAACAATAGCTACAGTATTTAACAGAACTGTGATCTGCGCCACACTCATCCGTTCACTGAAGGACTGCATGAATGATCAGTGTCAGACGGGTACAAAGACTTTTTACAGATGCACTGCGTGGTCAAAAGTTTGTAGACACCTGTTCATCCAGCCTTTCTCCTGAATACCAGGATATTAAAGAGTCCAACTCGACTGCAGTAACAGTCTTTGCTCTCCTGGGAAGGTTTTACTGTAGATGGCAGAACATTTGCTGTGTGGAACTGATGAGAGGATGAATGAATACAATCAAACGTTCTACCTTTGCACTAAAGGTTCTGATGTTATGTGGGGTCTAATGAAAGAGAGCAAAAGCATGAGAGAGAGAGAGAGAGAGAGAGAGAGAGAGAGAGAGAGAGAGACAGAGACAGAGAGAGAGAGAGAGAGAGAGAGAGACAGAGAGACAGAGAGACAGAGAGGGAGAGAGAGAGAGAGAGAGAGAGATATTAGCTAAACCACTCAAAAGGAACAGGGGTCACTATGCCACACTTTCACTTGGCCCTGTGTAGCTATAGCTATAAATACCTCAGGCGTCATTAGAGCAGGTTTCTCTCACTCTCTCTCTCACACACACACACACAGAGGGAGAGAGAGAGAGAGAGAGAACAGCATTAGCTGGGTCACAAACAGGGAGTGGAGGCAGATCTCTTAAAGTAGATCAAAAACACTGCTTCAGTTCGATCTGTACTTCTCAAATAAAATTACAGTGGTACCTTGAGATACGAGTTTAATTTGTTCTGTAACAGAGCTCGTAAGTCAGTCAACTCGTATATCAAACAAATTTCTCCCATTTAAAATAACAAATAGATTTAATCAGTTCCAGCCCTGTGAAACATCCCCAAACCATCCTAAATTATGGACAAAAAGACATGTTTTCAATTAAGAAACACACATATATCAATGCATAACAAAATATTTCAATTTCAGATTTCCATAAATATTAGTGTCAAATATTTTGGGGGGAATTCTCACTGTAGCATTTTAAATTTGTGGGGAATTAGATGCGAACGGTACTGTGTAGATGCACAGTGTGTGATGTACAGTAAAATCTCTCTTCTCCCATTTCACTTCAGCATCTGACTGCTACCAAGAAATTCAGCTACTGGCTGAAGAATGGGATGCCATGGTTCCTTCTTTGCAATTCAATACAAAACAGTTTTCAGTCAGAAGCAGCAGCAAGTCTCCATATCTATGTTCAGGGCCGGCGCTCGCATACACGGATCACTGGTCTGCACGAAATAATATTAACAGTATTTAACAATTACTGTATGTATGTTATTAAAATTATCTAGATTTAAGAGTTTAAAGCATTTTTACTATCAATGTTTTTTTTCAAAAAGTATGCCAGAAGGAGTACAGTTCACAAGACTGGACTTGATTCTGATGGTAACACGTGAGAAAGAATGAGATGCAGGTGTTGTGCTGCCCATACTGGACCGTTGCGCCAACGCGCCAACTAGCAGCAGCCACTCGTATCTTGGAATTTCGCTCGGATCTTGAACAAAAATAAAGGCAGAGTCGCAGCTCATATCTTAAAAAATTGGTATGTTGGTCTGCTCGTATCCCAAGGTACCACTGTATTAATTTCTGCATTTTTCCATTTCACACACACACTGCTTCAGTTAAGATCACGCTCATCAACTCCATCCAAAAACAATACAGCAGAGCAAAGTCTGTGGCGGCTTTATGTGAATAACAAATGGAGCTGAACTGTAGTTATGGACAGTCTTGTCTACGGACATGTGCTTAGGTTTGGACCCTCTTAGCTATGAGCACCGTCATAGGTTTGGACCCTCTTAGCTATGAGCACCGTCGTAGGTTTGGATTCTCTTAGCTATGAGCACCGTCGTAGGTTTGGACCCTCTTAGCTATGAGCACCGTCGTAGGTTTGGACCCTCTTAGCTATGAGCACCGTCGTAGGTTTGGATTCTCTTAGCGATGAGCACCGTCGTAGGTTTGGACCCTCTTAGCGATGAGCATCGTCTTAGGTTTGGACCCTCTTAGCTGTGAGCACCGTCGTAGGTTTGGACCCTCTTAGCTGTGAGCACCGTCGTAGGTTTGGACCCTCTTAGCTATGAGCACCGTCGTAGGTTTGGACCCTCTTAGCTATGAGCATCGTCGTAGGTTTGGACCCTCAGCTATGAGCACCGTCGTAGGTTTGGACCCTCTTAGCTGTGAGCACCGTCGTAGGTTTGGACCCTCTTAGCTATGAGCATCGTCTTAGGTTTGGACCCTCTTAGCTATGAGCACCGTCTTAGGTTTGGACCCTCTTAGCTATGAGCACCGTCATAGGTATCCTTTATTTAAATTTACTTTTCTACTGCATGTAGAGCACTTAATTAAAATCGATGGATTTTGTAAAATGTGAGATTTACTGGTGCATTGTGTTGGTCCTTATCAAACCACAGAGAAATAACGTACTGCAACACGTGAAAATGTAATGCATCCTGCAATATTTTTGCCACGTCACCCAACCCTTACTGACATGCATAAAAGAAGTAGAGCTTCCACACTGAATGCTAATATAGGCACTGCACACACCTGGCTGTTGAAGGCGCAGTACAGGTCACAGATTAGACCCCAGTTTTGGTTCAGCATGCAGTCCAGCACTCTGAAGTGAGCCATGATGAGGGTCCGGAATCAAAATTTCCCCCATACGCACGCTAGTGTAAGAGTGGGTGGGTTGTGCATATGGGCACATCCGAGAGCCCGGCAGGCACCCCAATAGCCTGCAGCATCCTTTCTCCAGCTCATTAACTCTGGGTTAATAACATGCACACACACCCAGGGGAGGAACAAACCCAGACAGCAGAGATGGTGTCCAAAAGATGCAATAAAACATATACGCCTGAATTAAAATCTTATTTTATGATCTGCAGTACAAAAGCAAGAGCACTGCGCTATAAGAGCTAAAGTTCTTCTTATTTACGCAACATCATCAATCTATCAACATAAGCTTTCTTCATAATAAGTAAAAGCATCTTCCACTGCTGAGGACTTCCAAACAAATCCCAAGAAGGAGGAAAAGACTGCAGCAGAAAACACCTGGAACGAGAAGAGGGGGAGTAGGAGAGGTGACGAATCAGGTCTCTCCCTCTCAAAATGCTGCGTCAGGTTTGGAAGCTGCAGTAGTCTCCAGCTCAGGCTCAGGCTAGCCAAGACGGATCACAGGTGCAGAAAACAAAAATGCTTCTGCAAATCCTCAACTGGCTCTCCTCTCTCGCTCCCTCATTCCAAAGACAGAAGGTTAGTAGAATGAAAATACAGATGCAGACAACAGCAGTGCCGGCTTATCTGAGAGTACAGCCTATATGCATGTTGTGTTTCTCAGCAGTAGTTATAGATGCAGAGGGTCAGAAAGTCGTCCTCTCAGCTCTAAGTCCTGAGTCAGTCTGCAGCACTCACAGCCCGGCCACAGCTCAGCACCCCGCCTTTACTTATTCATTCATTTAAAGCAATAGTTACAAACAAACTTATAACATCTGACGCCTGTCGCCAAATGTGCACAAATTTAAGGCCTCAACAACTTCTTGACTTTATTAATGATGATGGTAAAGGACAAAGAACTGAACCATCAATTATTTGGCTTAATGTCATTTACATGATATAGAAAATGTAGACTGCATTGCTCAAATTAAAATGCACATGTGCCTTGAATATAGATATGCTAAAGCCCTCTGTCCACGCAAGAAAAGCTAAATTAACAGAAGTTATCCTCAATAATTTTGACTGATGAAACGTCTTTTGAAACCACTGAAATCATAAACGGGGCGGCACGGTGAATTAGTGGTTTGCACGTTCGCCTCTCAGCGCTGAGGTCTTGGGTTTGAGTCCCCATCTGAGCAGAGTTTCCATGCTCTCCTCCGCGGTCTCCGGTTTCCTCCCACAGTCCAAAAACATGGAGGTCAGGTGGATCGGGTACTCTAGAATTGTGCTTGTGTGTGCACCCAGTGTTCGATTGGCGTGGCGACCAGTCCTGGGCTTAGATGAATGATGTAATGTCCTGCCCTGTGCCCAGTGATGGGGTACGGGACTAACCGCGACCCTGATAAGGATTAAGCGGGTGTGATAATGGATGGATGAAATCATAAACATGGTTGCACATATTGAGTGTCAGAAAAATGTATTGCACATGCATGGGTAATTTTTTGTCCAAAGCTACAAACAATGTAAATGTACCCTTAAACATACAGCCCTTAACAACCAATTGTGTATCTTCACTATATTAGCCTATCCAACTGAATGAGCATTTGAGAACTATTATTTTTATTTATTTTAAAGAGTAAAATGAGTGTAGAAGTCATAACAAGGTGTGTGTAGTCAATCAACTTCACATGCATTCATTACAACACAATCTGAAACAGTTATTTTCTCTAACTAGACATACTAAAGATGCATCATTATGGGATCCGACCCAGTGAGAGGATAGGCCCATGATTGGTCCAGTACCTTTCTTTCTGGTAATGTAGTGAAAATACTTCGCACAGCTGATGATTGAACCATTCTGTTGTATGGCGTTACCAACAGCACAACCTATTTAATGTACACTGGCTTTATCACCAGAGGAAAGACCATTTGAATATCTGTGCAAAGGTCTTGTAGAATCAGCCTACCAACATTATATTGCTTTGGCTGTCATTTAAACTATGTTTGAATTGTTGTTCAATTGTTATTGCACATTGCACACAAAGGATGTAAAAATCCATTGATCTGGATTGGTGCATCAAACTAAAAAGCAAATGAGCCAATGCATAGACATAGATTAATGGGTTGTTACATCCCTACTTTGCAAAGTTTATTGCATGACTCCTCTCTGTATGTTCCTACGTATATATTTGTTTACTGCTTTGGACTATTTACTAATAAAATGCTTTAACTACATTGTGTTTGCATGTGTGAGTTTATAGTAATGTAAGATTGTGCAATCAACGACAATATCAATTCAAACTTCGCAGCAAATTTTGATGTATTGAAAGTCATCAGACTGTTGGATGAAGAATTAATGTAGAATATTACATACTGAGGAAAAGAGCATTTTTAAGAACAATGCAGAACCTCTGATAAATTAGCTACAGTACTAACTAAAGTAGCAAACATCTGACAGTAAACATATTTGACTCAATACATTTAAGAAATGAGGGCATGCATTGAATGGATTTGAAATAATGGTCAGATCACCCCTTTAAACAATATAAACCTTCTATAGTAGAGTCTATATACACTGCTCAAAAAAATAAAGGGAACACTTAAACAACACAATGTAACTCCAAGTCAACCACACTTCTGTGAAACCAACCTGTCCAGTT
>BRDA01048061.1:0-22404 GCA_036984385.1 Crenuchus spilurus | reverse complement strand
AAAAAAAAAAAACAAACAAACAAAAAAAAAAACAACTCTCACTGGTCACGTACTTTTAAAATGTAAGTGAGTTGCCTGTAAATTAATAAACACTCTGATTCTACAGATCCAGTTTCATTTTGTTATGTAAATTTGTGTATATGCCTAGTGGAAAAAGACCTGCTGACAAGAGAACAAAAACCCATACACTCATCTTTCATCACTGTTTATATTTCCAGATGTGCCATCTGGCCTTCCATCTGCCACATCCCGCCTTTGTCAGATGGCAATGTCAGACTAAAGCTGCATTCGAAATCACTCTCTATTATACAGTGAAAAAAATAAGTATTTGAACACCCTACGGATTTGCAAGTTCTCCCACTTAGAAATCATGGAGGGGTCTGAAATGTTCATCTTAGGTGTATGTCCACTGTGAGGGACATAATCTAAAAGAAAAAATCCAGAAATCACAATGTATGATTTTTTTATAATTAATTTGTGTGTTACTGCTGCAAATAAGTATTTGAACACCTGTGAAAATCAATGTTAATATTTGGTACAGTAGCCTTTACAGAGGTCAAACGTTTCCTGTAGTTTTTCACCATGTTTGCACACACTGCAGCAGGGATTGTGGCCCATTCCTCCACACAGATCTTCTCCAGATCAGCCAGGTTTCTGGGCTGTTGCTGAGAAACACAGAATTTGAGCTCCCACCAAAGATTTTCTATAGGGTTTAGGTCTGAAGACTGGCTAGGCCACTCCAGAACCTTGATATGTTTCTTATGGAGCCACTCCTTGGTTAGGGTTAGGCTATCCTGGCTGTGTGCTTTGGGTCATTGTCATGTTGGAAGACCCAGCCACGACCCATCTTCAATGCTCTAACTGAGGGAAGGAGGTTGTTCCCCAAAATGTCACAATACATGGCCCCGGTCATCCTCTCCTTAATACAGTGCAGTCGTCCTGTCCCATGTGCAGAAAATCACCCCCAAAACATGATACTTCCACCCCCATGCTTCACAGTAGGGATGGTGTTTTTGGGATGGTACTCATCATTCTTTGTCCTCCAAACACGGCGAGTGGAATTAAGACCAAATAGTTCTATTTTGGTCTCATTTGACCACAGCACTTTCTCACATGACTCCTCTGGATCATCCAAATGGTCATGGGCAAACTTAAGATGGGCCTGGACGTGTGCTGATTTAAGCAGGGGAACCTTCCTTGCCATGCATGACTTTAAACCATGACGTCTCAGTGTATTAGCCACAGTAACCTTGGAAACAGTGGTGCCAGCTCTCTTCAGGTCATTGACCAGCTCCTCCCGTGTAGTTCTGCGCTGATTCCTCACCTTTCTTAGAATCATTGATGCACCACGAGGTGAGATCTTGCATGGAGCCCCAGTCAGAGGGAGATTAACAGTCATGTTTAGCTTCTTCCATTTTCTAATAATTGCTCCAACAGTTGATCTTTTTTCATCAAGCTGCTTGGCAATTGCCCCATAGCCCTTTTCAGCCTTGAGAAGGTTTACAATCTTGTCTCTGGTGTCTTTGGACAGCTCTTTGGTCTTAGTCATGTTAGTAGTTGGGAGTGTTACTGATTGTGTCAGGTGGGCAGGTGTCTTTATGCAGCTATCGACCTCAAATAGGTGCTTCTAATTTAGAATAATAAGTGGAGTGGAGGTTGACTTTTTAGAGGCGGACTAACAGGTCTTTGAGGGCCAGAATGTTTGGTGATTGGCAGGTGTTCAAATACTTATTTGCAGCAGTAACACACAAATAAATTATTAAAAAATCATACATTGTGATTTCCGGATTTTTTCTTTTAGATTATGTCTCTCACAGTGGACATGCACCTAAGATGAACATTTCAGACCCCTCCATGGTTTCTAAGTGGAAGAACTTGAAAATTTGCAGAGTGTTCAAATGCTTATTTTCCTCACTGTAGATCAGGGGTGTCAAACTCCAGTCCTGGAGGGTCAGATTCCTGCAGAGTTTGGTGATTTCTCTGCTCTGGCACTACAATTAAACCTGCTCATTACCTGCTGAGCTGAATCAGGTGTGTTTGATCAGGAAGATCACAAAACTCTGCAGGAATCTGGCCCTCCAGGACTGGAGATTGACACCCCTGCTGTAGATTGTGCACTATAGTGATTCCACTTTGTAGTGTTCTTTAAAATCTCAACAGTACATTTTACTCCTAATATAAGCTCATTCAACAAAAAGTCACCTGTGACTGAAACATACATCATAGCATACAAAATAGCATGTGTGGAGTGTTTTTTTTTGTTGTTTTTTCTAGAAATTGGTTATGAAAGACCTGCCATTAACAGAGTTTGTCTGTCAGTTTCTTCTTTCTGCCACAATTCTGATGAGAATGTCCTGTAGACTGGGATTCTTGGCCCTGCTGGTAGACCTGTACAACTGTACACTTTGATACACCTGCAAATTTAGATGCTTCCTTCACACTCTGTTCAAATGGAATCACTCCTTTTTGACAATCAGTAACATCTGCTATACAAGCCATTTTCCACAAACAAAACATTCACAGCACTGTACCACCTCTTCTCAATCTATGAATCCTGTCACACATCCCACACATATTTATAGCCTGATCATCCTCATGCAATACCATCTGCAGGAGCCTGAATCACAGCTTGTATCACAACCTAAAACAGGCATGTTTTTTTTTTCTGGGGAGTTTAGTTCACATCAAATAATCATAATACATCACAAAAAGTAGTGAATAGACAATGTTCACTAGAATTTCCCATCTATATCATAATGCAGTGTGTTGTATCTTACTAATGATGAAGTTGTGTTGTCAGATGTATCCCAAAGCAAATGCACAGATATCACAATACACCAGTTAGTTTTATATAGAAATGTATTCATCATCATTCATATATGTTTTATTCTATATTAGTAATGTACAGCCTTCATTTAAAGGTACTGTTCCCGTGATCTTTCTTTTATCAACAATGTTTAGACCACAGTGATGTAAGAAGAAAGTACCTATTTATACTGGGAGAGTCTGGGAATTTCCCAGAAAATGAAACTAAAGACTTGATTGTTACTCTCTACAGCTGAGCTGCTGATGAGCTCTTTTTGAGATTCTAGTAACACTGAATTGCAGGAATAATCCTAATCTTATAATAATAGTAAGAAAACAAGCTTAAATAATCCCAGGGGTTCATGAGTTCCCTACATAACCCACTCCTCAGTACTTTGGTTACATCCTTGGTGTACAGAACCATTTTTAAAAAGCATATCACATGTTCTCCATCCATCTAAAGAACCACTTCCCCAATAACTATTTAAGCATTTTCTAAAGACAAACATTTCCCTTCAAACAGAACTCTTTAAGAACCTACTGCATCCATAGTTTAGGGGTTCAAAACAGTAACATTGTCCAAAATCTGATCTATACCAGCAAATAAACGACCAACACCATGTTTAGAACCTCAAGATTATCTTTACAAAAATGACATGAAGATACTTTTGCTTGAAAACTATCACCAAAAGCAGCACTACTACTTAATGTTTACATACTGAGCTGATATTAATACTGAAGTCAGACTATGAAAGACATAAGGAATCATGTAGTAAACTTAAAAGTGTTAAACAAACCATCTAAGCAAGAGGTGTCTACTTTGAATAATGTAAAATATAAACATATTCTGGTTTGTTTAACACTGTTTTGTTTACTAAATAATTACATATGTATTTCTTCATAGTTTGGATGGCTTTAGTATTAATCTACAATGCAGAACATTTTTAAATTATGAAAAAACGCTGAATGTTCAAAAGGTGTGTCCAAACTTTTGACTGGTACTGTACACATACATACATTGCCCAAAATATGATGTCAGATATTTACATCAGTGAAGCTATAAGTGAAGTTCTAAAGCCTGTTCTGAGAGTAGACTTGTCTAAAGTGACTGATGACTTATTAGTTTTGTGTAATAGTACTGACTGATGGTGTAAATGCTAAACTGGAGCGTCTATAAACGGAACTTAAACATCGTCACGTCACTACACAGATGTATAAAAGCAGTAAACAAACCATGAAACCATGTCGATGCATGAACAGGAAGAAGAGAACATCAGTCACATCAGCTCCACATGTTCACGGAGTTCATCATTCAGACATCTCTGAAGTAAAACGGCTGAAGATCACATTCAGCCCCGTGATAAACACGTGAGAAGTCAGACACTTTATACAAAAGAACAACATGTTATAATACTCACTCAAACACGACGCCGAAGTTTCTTATTCGCAGCTGATTCGTTTTATTTTCACAGCTTTACTCAGAGGATGTCAAAGCAAAGGGACGTGGCCACATTACGTGGGCTAGTAGTAAAACCTACGTAACCCCTTCAGACCCGCATTTTTTCTGCTGCGCCAAAAAAAATGAAACTTTGACCACAAAATGATTGTGACTCTTCTCCAACATAAAAACAAAGTGTAAAAAAATAATTTTTGTTAACTCATGTTTTTAATAGTATTTCTTCATGTCCATTCCAATTTTTACACATGGGTGTAAAATATCATAAAAACTTAATATAAGGCTGAGTTTTTCCACATAGTAATCAAACAGGTATGACCTAAACATCTGGAACTGGATGTTTGCATGTGTTTGAGTCTGTGTATTCAGTGGCTTGCAAAAGTATTCAGACCCCTTGAACTTTTCACATTTTGTAACCTTACAACCACAAACTTAAATGTATTTTATTGAGATTTTAAGTGATAAACCAACACAAAGTAGCACATAATTGTGAAGTGGAATGAAAATGATACATTGTTTTCAAAATTTTAATCAAATAAAAAAAAGTAACACTGCTCATCACCCTGAACACACCATCCCCACTGTGAAGCATGGTGGTGGCAGCATCATGCTGTGGTAATGCTTTTCTTCAGCAATGACAGGAAAACTGGTCAGAGTTGATGGGAAGATGGATGGAGCTAAATTCAGGGCAATCCTGGAAGAAAACCTGATCTAGGCTGCAAAATACTTGAGACTGGGAAGGAGATTTACCTTCCAACAAGATAATGACCCTAAACATACAGCCAGAGCTACTGTGGAATGGTTTAGATTATGTGTTAGAATGGCCCAGTCAAAGTCCTGACCTAAATCCCATTAAGCATCTGTGGCAAGATATGAAAATTGCTGTTCACAGACGCTCTCCATCCAATCCATTCTCCATGCAAAGAAGAATGGGCAAAAATCTCAGTCTCTACACTGTAAAAGGGAATTTAGGAAACCGGTTGCCTTGAAATAGTTAAGTAAATATAACTATTATTTTCAAGCTAGGTTTACTTAATGTGTATTATTTAAGTGTACTTAATACAACTATATATACTCAATTGATTTGAGTTGTTCTGACTTAAAGCAATAATAGATGTTAATTGGCATTTTTAAGTACTGCCAACTTATATTATCCAAGTTAACATAATTTCACAAGAACTCAGTTTACTCAGTGGAATATAGGAAACCGATTCCCTTAGAAAAATAAAGTAAGCACAACAAAGAATAACCTGTCAGTAGTACTTTTGGTTATTTTAAACAAACACCATTCAGAACACCTCAGCCTATCTAAATACTGCACCGTGGGTGAGAAAGAAGGTAAACTAAACTAAAAACTTCTTTATTACTCTTTTATTAAGTTATACTGGACACACAAGTATTTTAACCATAACTTAGCTCAATTTTCCTGGGAATGACTCTAATATGCTAACACAACACTACTATGGCAAATGGGTAAGTACTTGAATAAATGCCTCTAACATGAAGAACAGAACCTAACGTAACATTATAAAAAGTCTAATAGAACATTAACACTCAAAATAAACACAGACCCAAACATTTTAACACACAACTTATGGAAATTTTACATCCTCCGGCGCGTGACGTCACCCAAACCTGGAAAGTTCTCCCGCCCAGCTCCTCCGTGCATGCGCAGTGCAGAACTCGAAAATGTTGTGTAGTTTACTCAAGTATATTTAGTTACAGAAGGTTTTCATACAAAACGAGAACATTACTAAAATTACACGAGTTAAATCACTAGGGCAGTATGAGATATGTAAACTACACTAGTGTTATTTGAGTAAGTTTTGGTGTTACCTGGGTGGCACGGTGGCTTAGTGGTTAGCACGTTCGCCTCTCAGTGCTGAGGTCTTGAGTTCGAGTCCACATCTGAGCGGAGTTTCCATGTTCTCCCCGTGTCTGCGTGGGTTTCCTCCGGGGACTCCGGTTTCCTCCCACAGTCCAAAAACATGGAGATCAGGTGAATTGGCTACTCTTTAAAAAAAATTACCCTCCAGGTGGACGGTCACTTCCGGAATGCTGTGCGCGATTGGCTGCCGCTTCTCGCCGGTGTGTGTGGTTGAGTGTGTGTAAGTGGAGTGTGATGATTGTAAAGTGTGCTTGGGTATCTAGAAAGGCGCTACATAAGTATAACATAAGTATAACAAGGACATTCATTCATTTCCTTTTACAGTGTAGATGTGAAAAGCTGGTAGAGACATACCCAAAAAGACTTGCAGCTGTAATTGCAGCAAAAGGTGACTCTATGCTATTATCTAAAATATTGATATAGGGTGGCTGAATACTTTTGCACATCACACTTTAAAGATTTTTATTTGATTAAAATTTTGAAAACCATGTACCATTTTCATTCCACTTCACAATTATGTGGTACTTTGTGTTGGTCTATCACTTAAAATCTCAATAAAATACATTTAAGTTTGTGGTTGTGAGGTGACAAAATGTGAAAAGTTCAAGGGGGCTGAATACTTTTGTAATCCACTGTAGTTCTGAACATGCACATGAACTTAATAGGTATACCACAGCATGGGTAGGGAACAGCAGTGAGGTCATCACCAGGAAAACCCAGAAACTGCAAGAAGAGAGGGAAAAAACACCATCTGAACATGAACATAACCACAAGATGTATGATTGTAGATACTCTACAAGAACATGTTGTACAGAAAAATATATATTTACAAATATATAGTCATGAATAAATAAACTGTGTGGCCATACTTTAGTTCTTATCTTACAGGTATTGTGTTTATTTATATACTGACACTAAACATGTCTTAGCTAAATGTGTTTATATACTGAAATCTTACAGGTGTGTTTCTTTATATACTGTCCTTTAAACGTGTGTTAGCTAAACTCGCCCAACTCCTGATGTCCACTGCAATGGACATCAGACTGAAAAAATCCTGTACGTTAGTGATATGCTATATGTTCAAAATAACTTCAAATATTATCACTTGCAACAGTTACAATTATGCTGACATCAAATTTGTTTGGCCAGCATGAAGATAAATGTATATTTTTGATTGAAAATGAATACTTCTGCCTCTCTGCAGTTGCTCCACCATGCTTGTCTTGTCTGATGTTTGTCACTCTCTCAGAGCCTGCTCAAAGTCATTACATGATTGTGATTGGATAATCAGGATCCAATCAGTAACCAGCATTATTGACATCATTCAATTGCAGGGTATTTATTGGTTTAGAGACAGAAATATGTCATGTCCATTGCAATGGACAAAGGGTCTGCAGGGGTTAAGGTTTTTAAGGCTACATTTCCACTGCCAGGAAAAACCTTTTTAGTCTGCATCTTGTTGATTTTGTAGGTGTAATTTTTAGAAAATGCCATAATCAACACACACATTAATCAGAGGAACAAACAGTCAATAAGGTTTTGGAGACTTAATAAACACAAACAACAACATTTTATTTGCTTGAGAATAAATCCTGTTGACTGAGGAGGATTTCAGTTCAGTCTGGCCCCTAGTGATGCAACATAGTACCTTTAGGTCGAAATACAAATGCAGGTAAATAAACCAAAAAAAACATATTTTAGAAGCTTATGGAGGACATTGTTGTTGGGCCACAAAAATAAAATGCACAGGTACTCGTGTCTAAGAAAAACCTGTTTTTAGGTTGGCACAAGATCATTTCATATATCAAAACTAATTGGCAAAGTGGCCCAATGCTGAAATATCAGATTAATTTTGAGGGCTTTAATGAACTTGTGCCAGACAAGTAAGAAGTAAACCAAAAAGCACAAGTGCAGAAGTTTCACTAGAAAAAGTGAAAACATTTAACCAGTTGAGACAGATGAGAAGCCTCAAGCTGTAAAGTATCAGGTTTGTTTATGTTTCAGCAACATTACTTTCACTTTTTCACATTATTACAGGGGACACATCTACACCCTAAACATAACCAATGACAACAAGGGGATACAGTTTCAATGACTAAATTAAATGAATTTCATATAATTAATCAACTTATGATATATGTCATGTAATATACATGTAAAAAAAGACCCTGAATTTAAATTAATTATAAAATGTGTTAGAAAAGACATTTCTAGATAAGAGTATAAAAAGAAAACAAGACTATATCAAACATTTAGAGACATAACACAGCTGCCTAGAACTCCAAAACCCAAAGGAGAGAAAGAGGAATGTGTGAGGTGGGATGTGGAACCTACAGGAAGAGGAGGTTTGGTAACCAATGGTTTAAAGTATACATAAAAGATATTTCTGTGAAGTGGATGTTATAACTTGTTTTCACATTGAAAATCAATATAATTACTCTGATGAATAGGCTAATATAGCAACTGGAAAACAGTACAGTTTATTCAGACTGGGAGTTTTTCCTTGCCACAGTCTTTAAAAATCAGTAACAATACTTTAAAATAAGTCCTAATAAACATTAAATGTGTTCTCTCTTACATGTTGATATTAGGACTCTATTCTGAATTGAATTCAGAACAATTGATGAATTATAGGATTCAGAATGAGCTGGTTTGTCTGTAATCTATCATAGCAACCACTTAGCAATAACTAAATGACTTTGACAAGATTTAACCAGGACAAGATTTGAAGGTCCCCACTCCATCCAATCTTGGCTGCTTATCACTGGTCAGAAAATGAGATGTTTCTGTAAAAAATAGCGAATATGAATTTTTCAGTGTCAATAATTAGAGAGCCGATGGCAGCTATAACAGTGACTTTTTTTTTGCATCTGAGCAAATATAAGAAACAAAAGTATATCAAATGTTATATGGAAATACGCTTTTTACAACTTATGTTGCAAAGTAGCTTTACACTGTTACAGTAATAACATAAAAACCCAAAACACCAAGCCAGTCAAAGGCAATGGTGGCAAAGAAAAACTCCCTCAGAACTGGTGGAAAGGACCTTGGGAGGAACCACACTCACATGGGGGGACCCATCCTCCTCTCGTCATTACTTATAAGACTACCAAAAATTCATCACACTTCCTAGAAGGCTGTTGATGTGTACAGATGTAGTAGATAAGAATGATCCAAGTAATGATAGTTAATGGTAGCAAATAATAAATGCAGCAACAAATTGAGGCCATATAAACTTCAATGTAGTCAGTAATGGAGGGCATATTTCTGTTGTAAAACATGCTACACATATACTTGACTTGATTACCCACATGCCACTTACCTTGTGTGATTTTGGTATTAGTGGTTTTGTAACATGGTGTCTCACTCCATGGGCTGAAATTGAACCCGGGTCGATGTGACTGACGTTAAAATTAGTGTAAGGCTGCAGCTGTTGAATATTTTAGAAATTTAATATTCTACTGAAAATTCCTTCAATTAATCAGATAAAACATTTTTGCTTGGTTAAAGAGCAGTTATAAATACTCAAGATAAAATAAGACATTTACTTAATGAACAATCAATTGGTTTCCTTTTTTAGAGAAGTTTTATTTCTTAAATTTAAAGCATAGCAACAAACTATTTTCTTGTCTAGAAACATTTACAATTGCAAACATAAATAGTTGTTCCACCACACACACACCATTTTTATTTTTAATATATTGATGAATGTTTGAGTAATTAAAGCCAGAGTACAATGAATTCAACTGAATGTATTTCGTATCAATTGGAGGTAAAGCAAAAAAAGTGTACAAAAATGTATAAAAGTGTATAAAAATGAAAAAAGTGTATAAAAATATATAGTTCATAACTTTTTAATAAGAATTGTATGTTTTTTGCCGCTTAACATAGTATTAAGATGCCTTAAGTCAGGGGTGTCCAAATCCAGTCCTGGAGGGCTGGATTCCTGCAGAGTTTGGTGATCTTCCTGATCAAACACCTGATTCAGCTCAGCAGGTAACGAGCAGGTTTAATTGTAGTGTCAGAGCAGAGAAATCACCAAACTCTGCAGGAATCCGGCCCTCCAGGACTGGATTTGGACACCCCTGCCTTAAGTGATGCTTGTAGTGTTTATGTTCAGAAAATAGGTGCATGGTCACTTTAAAAGCATACACAGTAGTGCAGTATGGACAGGTTCTTAGCTGTTCAGAGTAAGCGTTAGTAAGTTTTCTTACCATGCTTAGTGCTACAGTATGTGTTGCATTTTATATTTAGAATAACTTAACCATAGATAAAAAAAATCATCACATGTGCAGTCTGGAATAAACCACTTCATTCTCACACAGAGTCCTGTGGAAGTTTTCTTGGATTAGTGCAGACAGGAGTAAAGAAGTTGCTTGAGTCAGAACATTGTTCAGTTCACAGAAGCTAAGCACCTTGTGCCACATTAAAAGTAGTGCATGCAAAATACCGTGCTGTGAGCTTTACAATTAAATAAACGATTACTCAGGGCAAAGAAAATTTCTCCATTATTTTTTATAATCAAGTAACTCCAATTACTTGAGGAATCTAATGGAACTTGGTTGAACTCAATGGGGCAGAACATGAGAAGTTGTGGAGGGAGAGCTGGTAAAAAAACACTATCCAAGCAGGATCAAACCCTGCTTGCTTAGCTTCCCAGCATTTACATGAACAAAAACCTCTCATATATCTTATGAATATTCAATGTAGGAACAAGAAACTCAGTAAAATACAATGTGACCTCATAATTAGTAAGCTTTAGAAATAAAACCACATACAATTTCTAAAAACTAATGAGCAGTGTGTAGCAAACACCTCTGTTTACAAAATTTTGAGCTCAAAAGTCTTGGCTAGAAATGTTCAGTGTTTTTTTCACAGTATATCAGCACATCTAAAAATAAGTTTTTGGAAAAGGTTTTTGCTGAAGCATGTGTATAAAAATAATTTAAGATGGTTGTAATTTGTAAAAAGTCAGGGCATGTCAGACTGCATCAGAGTGTCTGAAATACCCTCAGACTCCAGAGGGTTAAGCAGGAGGAACAGCAGTGTGAAAATGAATAAAACCAGAGTAAGAAATATAAAATATCTTCCTCTAACATGAGCAGTGCTGGTCATAAGGCATTCTGTAAAGAAAACAAATAAAAGTGCATGTTATAATTAAGAAACTCCTTCAACATAGTAAATAGAGTGAATATAAATCTCACTAAAGGTTTTATGACCTCTCCTCCAAGACAGAAAAACTGAACAGGAATTTTACTTCAACAGAATGTATAAAAACACTGAAATTGATCATCTATCCTGTTTCCCTAATTACATTTTCTTTCCATTCCTTCTGCTCCCATCTCCCACTCGTCTTCTACACATTTTTCTGGTGTAAAAAATATGGAAGGGAAGACGGGAGTAGCTGCAAGTTTTCCAACGCAGACATGTGGCTAGTTGTGATGTTCACTGAGATATTTCAGATTTTATACAGCATCATGCCACTGAGTACATCACAAATATGGTGCTTAAAATTTCAACATCCCTCAACTCCTAGTGTAACATACTGTAATTAGAAAAAAATAACATTCAACCTGATGAACAGACTCAGTTTCATACCTGGTTGTGGATTTAATGTGATTTCCTTGATGAAGTGTTGGGACAGAATTTCCAAACTCATCTCCACAACTACAGTCTGAGTAGTGTTGAGTCTAAAGCTTAGATTGCTAAACACTTTATTACGGCCATTAGCATCCAGCTCTGAGGTGGTGACACATGTCCCGTCTGGACTCCTCCAAGACACAGTGGGCTCAGGAAAGCCCCAAGATGATGACAGAGTTACAGATATATTGTTGCAGGAATAGTGAACAACTATATGTGGGTCATCATAGGGAGCTAAAAATAGAAAGAAAAACTCACATTAAATTAATTAATGCTCGATAAAGTGTATCATTTTTCTACAGCAACAGCCCTCTATGTGGTTTGTACAATGCTGAGTAATGCAAAACTAAAGAAAATATAGAGATAAACATTTCTGGTAACTGTTGATCAGTCCTGCACACCAACATGGAGGATTTTTTTTTAGCTCATTCCTCCATACAGAACAGCTTCAACCTTGGGATGTTTCCTCATATTAACTATTTGCTTCAGGTCCTTCCACAACATTTCAATTGGACTAAGGTCAGGACATTGACTTTGCCATTCCAAAACATTAACTTTATTTTAATGGGTGCCCCCTCACAGCCGATTGTCTGGATGGATGGATAGATAGATAACTTACTTTATTTATCCCAGAGGGAAAGTCATTTTTATGCCATTGATTGTAAACACATGACTCTAATTTCACCTTCAAATTAACTGCTAATTCTAGAAGTTCACTTACTTTTGCCTCTCACAAATATGTCAGACTGGATCGTTTTCCTAAATTAATAAATGACCAAGTATAATATTTTTGTTTCATTTCTTTAACTGAGTTCTCTTTATCTACTTTTAGGACTTGGGTAAAAATCTGATGTTTTAGGTCATGTTTATGCAGAAATCTAGAAAATTCTAAAGGGTTCACAAACTTTCAAGCCACTTTATTTTGGCAGTTTGGGAAAATGACATTTAAATCTAATAATCTGTGCATGTTTTATCTTTCAAAACCCAACAAAACATTTATTACATTGTAGTTATATTCAGTTTGTTTTGCTGACGTGCCTCAGATTTGAAAAGGGAATGTGTTTCAGTGACATAAAGCGTCGCTTCCAGCTAGGCTCAAAACAATTAATTGACGTGATCTGACTTACATTTCTGATGTTTTTCTTTTATAACTAGACATTGTTCTAAAATATCTAATTATACTTTGAGTAGTGTGAATGTCACAATTACCATTGAGTTGTATGTAATAACCCATTTTAAAAGGTGCACACACTTTCAAGCACCACTGTAAAATTAAAAAAAAAAAAGTATTAGTTGTGTTCAGCTTCACAAACTGTAAAATATTAGAACAAAAGGAAGCTGCAAATAGACATTTTACATACTGTATTTCCAGAATAAAGAATATAGACATAATACAATCTAAAATAAAAGTTTCTACAATGAAAGAGAAAGTTGTGTAGCATCTCCTCCTTCTACTCTGTGACCACTATAGTTTTACAGTTACAAATATAGATACAGTTACAAGCTAGTACAACTAATTGTGCAGCAAATGATGCCACAATGAACATACCTGCTACAATGAGCTGTACGGTGTGTTTAAATCCTCCATTTTCATTGGTGACACTGCAAGTATATTCTCCTTGATGAGATGACTGTACATCTTCCAATTCAAGTGATGCATTTCCTTTTAGTACCTGTGTCATAAGCAGGTGTGTTCGTCCCTTGTAAGTCTGTCCCTGTCTTTCGAGCTGGTCTCTGGCATAATAAAAGCTGTGAACAACTGTCTCTCCATGCTGCCAGTTTATAATTAAGTTGTTGAGATTCAGACTATCCTTCACAGGGAATGGACACCCAAAAAGAACACTGTCACCTGGTGCAACTACTACCAAATCTTTTGATTGTACCTGAAGAGGGTACCCTAGTAGCACTATGATTTGAGAGAGAAGAGAGAGAGAGAGAGAGAGAGAGAGAGAGAGAGAGAGAGAGAGAGAGAGAGAGAGAAAGAGAAAGCTGTTAGGATATTTATTTAGATGCAGGTTCTTTGACATTATAATAATAATCTTTGATTATTATAACTATAAATTAAAATATATTTACTGCTGTAGACCATTGCTGTGTTACCCATTAACTATCGTCCCAAATAAATACATAATCTGGGACAGTCATTACAAACCTGCTAACCTTCGAATTTTTTTTTTGAGTAGCAACTTACTGCAGCAGTGCACAGCATGTCAGTACGGCATGAGGTCAGGCACATTTGCTGATCAGTATTGATTGAGTTCACATGCTCACTCATCACAACTTATTACTGGTGCACTTAAGCAAGCACAAGTTTACATCTCTTATTGTAATGCATTGCTATGCTCTAATATTGTGGATAATTGTGTTTCCTTCTTGTGTCTGAACTGAAGTGGTTTGGACTCCAACCTTTAGTTTTAGCTAAGATGATTCTCTTAATGAAAAAAAGCAAATGTTGTACTTCACTCTGGATAAGAGCGTCTGCCAAATGCTGTATATGTAAATTACTAAGCACATAGTTCCCACTTACCACCATATCTAGTTATTCAATATAAAAGTATAAATATTTTTGAAGTATTATTATTCAAATGTATATACTCAATGTGGTAATGTGGAGCCGAACAGTCAGAGGCTCTTAGATGTTATTTCTGACGTGGTGCGGATGGTGACAGTAACGTGACGCCCAAAAGAAGTAAGCGCAAAAATACCTGCGTTTATTAAGTGACATTTCCAAAAATCCCAAACAAAAACTGCATACAAATGAAAATAAAGAGCAAAGTATTTACAATATTTACAGACTGCAGCGATGGAATTTACAGCTACCATCAACTCTACAGAAACTTGCTGAGTAAATCAAAGACCTTAGTCTCATAACCAGGGATGCACATAAGTGGTGCGCAGGTGCGCATGCGTGGTCAAAATTAACGATGCGCACCGTGAATTACAACGTGACGCGTGTTTGCGCACCATTTACTTGACTATGTTTTGCCACCGTAACCGGAGTTGACAGGTTCACGGTTTTCACGCCAAATTCTTTTGTTGAAAATCCAGTCGAGGGTGAACTTTCAGGAGTGGCGGGATGCGTTTTATTGGGTAGCTTTTAAAAATTGCCGCGGGCGGTTGCCTAGGATATTACTTCAACACGGCGGGCAAACGTGTAGAAAGTCTACACTAAAGAAGTTTAGTGGGAGGCGGTATTGCAAGGACTCTGATAAAGAAAAAGGTTTGTTGGACTGATAAATCCCTTATAAACAAATACTAAGTCAAACACTCTTAGTTGTTTTGCCATTTGCTAAAAACGTGTGACAGACATATATTTTGGGCTAGTTTAAGCTTCTGAAGGGCAGGTTTTAGACTATTTGCCTGAATAATTTTGATGGATCTGGCAACCCTGACTGTAACATAGGCGGGCTCAAGAAAGTAGTTAATTGATAAGTACTAGCTTATTTTTTCACTGGTTTTAAGATTTCCACCGATTCATCAGCATGTCCAAGAAACAAGCTACATTAAGTAATTACTTTGGTATTCCACCACCTCCAAAGAAACGAAGGATATCAGGAGGGGAGTGATGATCAATGCTTGTAGTATTTTCGAGCATTGTAAAAGGTGAGCACCAAGCAACATCTGTAGGTGCTCCTTTGAGAACTAGACCAAAAACATTATGTGCACCCCTGCTCATAGCTCATCTCATATATCATCCTCTCTCTCTCTCTCCCTCCACATTACAAGCTACATTGCTCAAATCCAACTTTAACTGCCTTGATGGTTCATATTCACAAATGTAAGTGATCTGCATCTGTGTGTAATGTGATCAAAAGTCTAATATATAAAGTAAATCACAACATTACGATTTTAATATTTCAGCACATTGTGATGTCCTACCAGTGAAGATTGTCCATGCAGGATAGTGGCACTCACACAGAAACATTTTCTCACATTCTTGAAAAAAAAAAGAAAAACATTTTATATAAATATGACGTTTTCATCCACTGACTTTAATATAAAACAAGTATAACCAAAGGAGAACCAGACTCAGTAAGTTAAGACTCCCTCTTTAATCTCTTAAACAGTCTGATTATTACAATGTGGTAGTACATAACTACAAACATCACATTTGCCACAGTGAGTATATCTGCTTACCTCCTCTCACAGTATAAACAAAGTTTAAATTTCGCGCTGTTAATGTAACTGGTCTTACACCTCCGTTGGGTCAGTATGTTGCGTCTGCCTGATTAAAAATAAAATCATTATCGTTGCTAGCATCACATCGCTCCTCATAACATCCAATTTCTGCATTCACACACGTCTGTGGTTTTAAAACATTATTTTAATAAGAGGAGCACTATTAGTTTCTGCCCAATATCCTACCTAGTTTTATTTTTAATCAGGCAATGGTCCTGGAGGCCAAGCAAAAGTCCAGTGGGCGTGTCTGGACCAGATCCAACTACTGCACATTTTCTTTTCATTGGTCTAAACTCATTGCATTTCGATTGGTCTTCAAACTTTAAATTTTCCATGAAGTTTTCAGCATACGACGTAAGTATACTTGCAAAGCATTATTACCAAGTTATAAAGAGTTATAAACACATTTATAATGACTTATAAATGCAGACTTCATAGAAAGTGTTACCAAAAAACATTAATGAAAGTGAAAGAAAATAGAGATTAAAGATGTTGTTTGCTGGTATAAACTGTGAGTCTTTCATTAAACACCAGCTGATAGGCAGTTCATTCATGAATGCAGTGGTCCAACCGCCAATGTCTAGCAACAGTGCATCTAAGTGTATATAAATGAAAGCTTAACATGTGAAGTGGATCGTTTTAAGACCTACAAAGTAATATATTGCAATTAGATAAACCTGTTATATGAAACTAAAATGTTATATCAACTACACACAGAGAATTATATCAATAAAAGAGAGTCAAAGGAGAATTATTGGTTTCTAATTAAGAGTTGTATATATACACACAAGTTGAAAATCAGAATAAACAAGAAATTGGGAGAACCTGGTACCTCAATCTTACACTACTGATTAAAATGAGGAAAACTAACATTGAATTCTATTCCTTACACTAGCAACCACTTGTCAAAGTCAGTAAATTATTACTAAGATTTCTCCATGACAAGATTTAAAGGTCCCTGCTCTATTCAATCATGGCTGCTTATCACTGGTCAGAAAATCAGATGTTTATGTAAACGAGTGGCTGATGAGTTTTTGAATGTCAATATTCAGAGAGCAGCTTGGCCGATTGCAGGTATATAACAGTGCTATAACACTGACTTTTTTTTGCATCTGAGCAAATATAAATATAAGAAACAAAAGTTTACCTGCCATGTTTTGATATGCAGATAGAATGGTGAAATTGACATTAGTCAATTGGACATTGTCAAGCCAAATTTTGTGATCTGGCAACTGATGTTGCAAAGCAGCTTTACAGTCTTCCAGTAATAACATGAAAACCACAACCCCCAGTGAGCAAGCCAAAGGCAACAGTGGCAAGGAAAAACTCCCTCAGAGCTGGAGGAAGGAACCTTGGGAGGAACCGGACTCACATGGGGGGACCCATCCTCCTCTGGTCAACTAATTATAAGTTCTTTACAGACAGTGACTTAATCCTACAATGTTGTTGTAGTATTCAGGTGTACTGATATGTTAACAGTAGTGAAATGGTAGTAACAGTACTACTACTAATAATAAACGTAGCAGCCAATAGAGTCCATGTAAACTTCAATGTGGACAGTGGTGTAGAGCATCTGGAGCCGGTCACAGTAGTTGCTTGCAGGTCACAGTATTTACCAGCTAGTCTAAGGTGGCATCATGCAGAGATAGAAGTCAATCTTTCATCAGTTTCTTTCCAAACGAGAGGGCAATCACTCACTTGAAAAAGACAAAGATGGAATTAGTTCTGTTTAGGTTTATAAAGTACAAGGAATATGAAACTACTCAGAGTGTGTCTAATAACTTTGCAGAACTATCTAGAACAGCCTACCTAAACAGAGCGAGCCAGAAGGAAAACTGACATCGGCGCTCCCCAAGACACTGGCATCCCTCCACTCCACTGTCAACAAGGATGACTGGATGAGGCAGCTGTGTATAAAAGCAGATTTAATTGTTCTCCTGTGTCTCTGGGAGCATTTTCAAGTTTTGAGCTGCTGGCTTTTAAGTTTTAAGTAAGGAACCAGTTCAGTTTAGTAATTTACAGACCTCCTAAACTTGGTAAATGGTTTTTTAGTCAGATCTGTACTTGATTATGACAATGTTGTTAGTGGGGGATTTTAATGTCCATGTAGATGATGCTACAAATGTTTTTTTTCTCTTTTAATTTTTAAATATTGTTGCATATTTTAATTTTGTGTGACATGTTTCAGGCCTGACTCATAATAATAATAATAATAATAATAATAATAATAATAATAATGGACACACATTGGATTTGGCTTTTACCCTGGGGCTTACCACTAATTCACTTTGGTTGGAAGATTTAGGTGTTTCAGATCATAAAAGCATTACTTTTGAGTCTGCCTTTCAGTCTAAAGTTGAAAAACCTGAACACATTATAGGCTCTGTCTTTTCATGAATATTCTGCTGCTAATTTTTCAACTGCATTTAATGGTTTTTCAGCACAGTTTTCACAAATCAGATGTTACTGATTTGGGTAGCCACTTTAATAATGTATGCTGAACTATTCTAGAAGATGTGGCTCCATATAAGTTAAGAGCTAAACATCTAACTAAGCCTTTTCCTTGGTTAAATGGTGAGGCTATGCATTTAAAAAGAGAGTGCCGACAAGCAGAACGTAAATGGAAACAGTCTCAGCTTTAGGTTAATTATTTGTAAATTAAAGATTTGATGGTTTCATATAACAATGAAGTTAGGGATGCTAGAGCTGCATATTTCTCAAACATAACCATGGCTAATAATCATAACCCAAAGTTTTTTGTTTCCTACCATCAATTCTCAATAATCAATGGTTAAAGTTAAATTCTCATATATTTCAAACATTGGCTATAGGGTTGCAACAGTATGAGATTTTCACAGTATGATAAGTCTCAGAAAATATTGCAGTATCACGTTTATCGTGGTATTACAGTATTTCACATACTTGTACATTACTGTAACCCCCCTGCCCCCTCACCACAGAGAATTTGGCTTGTTTCTTCATGTGACTTAGTTGCATTTTGTTGTTAAGCATGCTGTAAGGAGTGAAAATGGCTAAAGCGGCTCTCTGCTTGTAGCCTATTGAAGAGTTTAAGTGCTGTTGCTGGTTAAAGTTTTCTTTTCCCAACAGGTTGCTGCCCAATGCAGTTACAGTTATAGACAACCTGCCAAGCACCTGAATGCATAGACAGCTGAACACAAAGCCAACAATGACTTTTCGCGTATTTTTAAGTGACAAATCGTAGCAGCTTAATTTAATGTCTAAATGCACATCTGCTACACAAAATGTATTTAGGCTGGCAGGTCTGTACTTCTGTTTTTCTCCCATTAAGAAATACTGCAAATATTAAACTGTTTCTGATTTTTCATGACTTAGAAAAGATTATTCATGCTTTCGTGTCTTCTCATTTGGACTATTGCAATGCTTTATATACTTGTCTTAGCCATGGTACTCTGACTAAACTTCAGTTAGTCCAAAACACAGGTGCTCGGCTGCATATTACACGTAGGGATCACATAACGATAGCACCGGCTTCACTTCACTGGCTCCCTTTAAGGTTTAGGATTGATTTTAAAATACTGGTCCTCACATACAAGGTTTTACATGGTGAAGAACCTGTATGAGATCACTGAGATCTACCAATAAAGGTTCTCATTACCCCTAGAACTAAACTGAAGTAACTGTTCCTTTGGAGTATATGCGCCTTAGTTCGTCTTCCATCTAATTTTAGACTTTTAAAAATGTATGTTTATTCGCTAGCATTTGAGTGACATCCTTCCTTCTCTGAGTATGTTTAATCTCTATTTTACTTGCTTGGTTTGTTGTAGTTATTTATATTTTGTTTGAATGTTTTGTTGTCAAGCACTTTGTAGCTATGACTTTTGAAAGTGCTACATAAATGAAGTTTACTTTCGTACTTGCAGGGAAGATGAGCACAAACTCTCCATCAGGGTTGCCTCAGTGTTAGACTGCAAAGGTGATCAGCTCGGAGAAAAAGAAGAGATAGTTAACTCTTTTTCATGTCATGTCATACGCCGTTTTTGTTATTCCTGTTGTAAAACATGCTACATAAATATATTGATTACCCACCTCTGTGATCTATACATGTCATGTTTTATGTGATGTGATGCTTTTTGTGATGTATTAGTGTTTTTTTTTAAGCAGGAGGAACAGCAGCATGATGATGAATAATACCAGAGTAAGAATTAGGAAATATCTTCCTTTAACATGAACAGCACTGGTCACAAGGCATTCTGCAAAGAAAACAAATAATATTACATGTTATAATTAAAAGCTCCTTCAACGTACATAGGCTGAATACAGATGCCTCAAAACCTTTTATGACTTCTCCAAGACAGGGAAACTGAACAGAAATCTGGATATATACAAACACTGAAACTATCCTGTTCCTCCAATTACATTTTCTCTCCATTCCTTCTGCTCCTGTCTCTTCTTTGTCTTCTACACATTTTTCTGGTGCAGTAAAAAAAGTAGTAGGAAGCAAAGGAGGAAAGGAGTAGCAGCAAGTTTCCCAACACAGATTTGCAGCAGCACCTCATTGCAAGATTTAAGATCTTATACAGCATCTTGCCACCGAGTACATCACAAAAAATTTCAACATCCCTGAACTCCTAGTGTAACGTACTGTAATTAGACAAAAAAAAAAAAAAAAACTAACATTCCACCTGTTGAACAGAAACTCCGTTTCATACCTGGTTGTGGATTTAGTGTGATTTCCTTGATGAACTGTTGGGACAAAATTTCCAAACTCATCTCCACAACTACAGTCTGAGTAGTGTTGAGTGTAAAGCTTAGTGTGCTAAACACTTTATTACGGCCCTTAGCATCCAGCTCTGAGGTGGTGACACTTATCCCGTCTGGACTCCTCCAAGACACGGTGGGCTCAGGAAAGCCCTGAGATGATGACAGGGTTACAGATATGTTGTTGCAGGAATAGTGAACGGCCATATGTGGGTCATCATAGGGAGCTAGAAATAGAAGGAAAAACTCATAAGGAACATGAAATTAATTAATGCTCATTAAAGTCTATCAGGTTTCTAATGATTTTACAGCAACAGCCCTCTATGTGGTTTGTACAAAGCTGAATAATGCAAAACTACACAAAATATAGAGATAAACCATGGATACATCAACAACATCTTTAATAATAATCATCATCATCTTGGGTAAATGTAAAAAGTGTAAATTTCATTTCTGGGTAAATAAAAATCAAAGGATTAAAACAAAAAGACAAGAGAAATTGTACAAACTACAGTCACAAATTAATAAGTGAATCTTAATAAATTATCAGGATTTATTTGCATATATTACTAATAATATGTAGTCTGATGTGATTTTGTTCTTCACTTAACTGTTGATACTCTAGTTAAAATTTTTGGAATTAAACATTTTCAATTACAAAAATTTGGAGAGAAAAAACCCCAAGAGATCCAAATTAAATAGACTAAAATATTAAACTTGGTCATGATTCATTATTACACATCTGTGAGTGGCAAAAGTACATGAACCTTTGCTTTCAGTATCAAGTATGAGGTCTCAGCATTTGAAAGTGAAATCTCTCTTTGTCTGCTGCCCTCTAGTTGCTGGTTGTCTGCTGCCTTTTTACTTTAAAGTGAACAGAGTTTGGAACAAATGTTTAATTCAGTTTCTTCATTCAGTATTTGTTTGGCCGTGCATGTTGTGTTGAGTCTACAAGCTGTAAGTAGTACACTAATAAATCTCCCAGTTTTTATTTATGATAAATGTGCATTAGATAAGTATTTAGCAGATCTCAACACAGTGAGAGAATTTATATTGTTCCACCACAATATTCATCAGTAATATCAGAACAAGGCATATGAAGAAGGAACACACTTGAAGCCAAAATGGTTCAATGCTTTGAAGCATTTGAAACATCAGCTTAAATTCTTGCCAATATGATTGCACAGAACCATTTTTTTCTCATTTAACACATCCGTGCAGTGAAACACACTAGTGAACATACTAGTCTGTGAGAACATGCGCTTGAAGCAGTGGGCAGCCTTATTCACCCGGGGAGCATTTGGGCGTTAAGTGCCTTGCTCAAGGGCACTTTAGTCATGACTTGGGTTGGAATGGTATGAGATTTTCACAATATGATAACCGTCTCAGAAAATATTCTGTTACCACGGTTAATGCAGTATTTCACAAAAATGATGTTACACTGCCTCATAAACTAATAACAACTAAAGGTTTTTGTTTACCAAACTACTTATTATAGTTATATTTAATCTCCTTTAAAAATAAAAAAGGAGCCAAAACATTAGGACCATCTTTTGTATCTGCTGCTGCTTAACATAAAATTAAGATGCTAGAAGTGATAATTGTATGTACAAACCGGATTCCAAAAAAGTTGGGACACTAAACAAATTGTGAATAAAAACTGAATGCAATGATGTGGAGGTGCCAACATCTAATA
>BRDA01048059.1:0-14386 GCA_036984385.1 Crenuchus spilurus | reverse complement strand
GCTGATTGGCAGGTGTTCAAATACTTATTTGCAGCAGTAACACAAATAAATTATTAAAAAATCATACATTGTGATTTCCGGATTTTTTCTTTTAAATTATGTCTCTCACAGTGGACATGCACCTAAGATGAAAATTTCAGACCCCTCCATGATTTCTAAGTGGGAGAACTATCAAATTATTATTATTTTATTTTCCTCACTGTAGGTCGAGAGATACAGTATTCTAATTTTTTGTATAATTGTATTTTGAATTTGAAGTAACTTATTTCACTGTGACCAACATGGATTTCCACTTTCAAAGCTTCATGAACAGTTTTGTGGATCAACTTTTTTGGCCTAGGATTCTGGGTAATATATAATATATACATAATATAACTACTGACCTCAATATGTTTTAGGTTTTTGTGAATGGTAACCGGCTTTCAATATGAAGGGTAATTATGCTGTCTTACTGTGGTCTGTTTACTGGAAATTATGTGCCTAACAGTACTGAACTATGTAAGGTAATAGTTACTGTTTTATTAATCTGGGTTAGGAATAAATCCTGCCTATTGAAGGTCACAGAAAAACATTATTCCCACAAAACACACCTACACACTAATAAACAGACTTGTATACAAGTCTTGTATAGAAAGGTGTGCTTTCATAAATGTACTCTCAAAGGTACATTTGAACCTCTTTGGGTACAGAATAGTACCCTTAACTGGTACAAAAACCATGGGAACAACAATGGAAAAGTACTCTATTGTACCTCAATAAGGTACAGCCCCAGCAACACACCTTCATACTCTCTTAAGTACAAATCTGTGCTTAATTTTCTAAGTGTGTATAGTTAAGTGAATCCATATTTAACTGTCCAAGCCATTAAAATCTTTAAAAGTTTAAACATAATTTGAGTGATTTCTCAATTCCCCTCAGCCTCAGGATGATCTGTACCCACTTATAGGTGAGTCAGTGTGTGGGTGAAGATGCAGAGAGTGGGTGCAGAAGATTTATGACAGTGCTGCCAAAGCCTCTCTCCATGCCCCACGATGTGTGTCTGATAAGAGTGGCCTGTGTCTCTTGTAATGCACCGCCTACAGTGACAAATGAAACAGTAAAGCGAGGGCCCTGCTGCCATCCAGCCACTTTCAGCCACACAGACTGGACTTCTCTAATGGGGGAACGAGGTACCCTTAGTTGGTAAATGAATGTCAAGAGCAATTAAAGGTTCCCAATAATAATGCCGAACAGACGGCCAAAAGCGGAGGCGGGTCACGGGTTGCGCATGTATCACCAGGATTAGAGCTGCGCAGACTCGACACTGCAGACAAGGACGTCCTGAGGGCATGGGCAGAACACACTCTCCAGAGAAAACATGGCCAGTGAACTAACTAATGCTAAGAACACTGATTTACTGAAGTATTGGCTGCCTTGGTGGTCAGAACAACACTTATTTGTTAACACTACACTAAACTATAGTTTATTAATGTTTGTGTAATAAGCACTAGCACTTATGATGATATAAAATGTACTTTTGTACTCTAATGGGTTTCTGGAACTTACCCACTTATTCATCACAAATAATAAGGCCTGTAAATATATGATATGATTTTACACTGTATTTAATATTATGTTTCCTATTCCTATAGACAGTACAGAACAGCACACTGCAGTAACTAAAACAAATTCAGACACATTTTCTGATTACCTATGTCCATTTCTGCAGGTGGGATGTTCAGTGAACAGTTTCTGCAGGTGGGATGTTCAGTGAACATTGTGTTGGTGATTTCATTTCCCATGTGACATGGGAAAAGATATGGGGGGCAGTCATTGCCAGGTGGTTAGGGATTTGGTTTTGTGACTAAAAGGTCACTGGTCCCTGGGCAGGTCATGACTGAAGTGCTCTTGAGCAAGGCACATAACCCCCAACTGCTTCCCGGGCACCACACCGTAGATAGGGCTGCCTACCGTGTCGGGCCCATTCTCACAGCCTAGTGTTGTGAAAAAGTTTATTTGTGCTCATAATTTAATTCCAGTTGTCTAATATTTTATAATGTAATTCCAATTGTCATATATTTTATATTCATGACATGTAAAGTGACAGAGTTCAAGTCTTTTTAATAAAAATAAAAATAATATTTTTAATATAAGTGTAAGAGTTTATCTTTATGAAGGTAATTTTATAAATTAAATGAACAAAAACATTTTCACAATATTTGAATATGTGGATGCAGCACAGTATAATTACTAATGTCAATATGTTTTAGGTTATTGTTAATGGTACTCACTTTTCAAGATGAACAGTAAGTACTGTATGTGGTTGTACTGCATTCTGCCTACTAGCAATTATGCAATTACAATGACATGGCTAAGTAAGGTAACATCTTCTGTTTTTAGAAATAATAGCTGGTTTTAAAATAATTCTTGCCTATTTCAAGGTCATATATTTTCCACACACACAAAAAAACTAGAAGTATTCCTTAGTATAAGCAATTCATATTTAACCTTCTAATCCATTAAAAGCTTATATTTGTATAACTTTATATTTGTTAAAGCTTAATGTAATAGCTTAATATTTAAAGTTTAAAAGATGTTTGCAGATATCAAAATGGCAAAATTATTGATGTGTCAACTATTGTGTGTCACATATGATAATGACATTGTCAGACCTACCAACCTTGGAAATATTTTTTGAGTAGCAACTTCCTGCATTGGCGCGGTGTGGCACAACATACCAGAGCGAGGTAAGGCACATTTGCTGATCAGTATTGATTGAGTTCACATGCTCACTCGTCACAAATTATTACTAAGCACATAGTTCCCACTCACCATATCTATTTATTCAACATACAAATAAACTATTAAGAAAATAATCATTGACATCAAAATCATGTGAGTTCATGTGAACATTGACCAGGAAGATGGACTACCTGGAGGGACAGTGTAGATGGAATAATGTTGTCATAGATGGTATTAAAAACTCTTTTAATGAAAAGACAATTAATTTCACAGTTTTCTGTGCTTTGAAAGACTTTTTGATACGTGCTCCAGTGTTTTCACCAAGACATTTGGCTTAATTTAACTTAACCTTGGCATAAGGTAAAATATGTCCCTTAAACAACTTAAACTTCATTTACTATTTACCTGTCCTTTTGACATTTATCATTATTCTCTATAAATAACTGAAAAACCAAAGGGTTTAGATATTCTAGATAACTGAAAACTGCTATGTCCCTTGGACAGATTTCAAACAACATTAAATAACTGAAAATCTCAAAAGGCATGGTATTTTTCTCAACAAAACATTGTGAGGTTCTTTTAAGCAAATATATTTGACTCAGAATGAGATGCCAGTTTAAGTCATTCATCACTACCAGTCGCTGTGGCACTTCTTCTTGATAGCTTTGCCTCATAGCCTGCTGACATGGATTTCTGAGGAGAGCATCACTGAAGTTTTCCATGTGACAAACAGTCCCCTTTGCAGCTAAGCTCATCTATATTGTCACCAAAGTACTTACAACAATAGTGCCCATGCTAGCTCTATACTGGGTCTTGTTTTATGCAACAAGACTAAAAATCCTCTCACAATCAGCATTGTTATGGAAAATTACCAATATTCCAAGACTGCTGAAAGGTTGGAGAAAACTGTCTGGAACCCCCTCTTCCACTGGCCAATGTCTCTCCAGGCCTCATCAATGCGCTTCCCTAACCCTAAAACTAACTTCCAATTAGACTATGCTTTTCTGTAATTAAAAGTAAAAATGTAAGACTTCAATCAATTTAATTTAAGCTTGGATGGATATCAGGCCATTTTAAAGACTTTTTAAGGACTTAAATTTAAAGTTTTGAATTTGAGACTTTTTAAGACCCCGCAGAAACCCTGTTTTTACCCTCCACATGGTGTCAACAGTCTGCAAAATACACACACACAAACCCTAAATCCTTTTTTCATAAATTTTGACAGTATTTTCGTGCTCTTCTCTACACTTTAAACTACACTACACATTAAAAGTGAATATTTCATAATACCTGTATACTGTATTATGTTATGTAATATGTTAATATGTTATAATAAATGTTATGTCTAAAAAATTGATAACCATAACTTAGTTATTCTTATAATCACAGAAACATAAGCTATGTTGCAGTATAAAAACAACATGGTCTATATATTGTGTTGGAAAGCACTGTCATTTATAAAAAGCATCTACAGCGTATATACTGCAGGTACACATAATGGCTTAATTTCACAATTGAATGGCCTATGTATAGAAATGAAAGGATCTCTAAGTTAGTAATATTATTACCTGTAGCTCCTTGATGGCTAACATCAAAATCATAATTGCACACTGTGCAAAATGCATGATTAGGCATTTAAGAGGGGCGTGGACACCAATACAAAGTGCCACCCCTAGTTCACTGGTGATTTTTAGAATTTTAGTGGCTATTTCATTAGTCTCATGTGACAATATTGTAATAGCTCTATTTGACCAATCATTGCTCTGCATTACTTCTAGCTCTGCTCACATGTCTTGCTTCAGTAGACTTGATATTCCAGCAAGAAGGCTAACCAAATTCAGCACTATACAGGTATGGTACAGGTCTATGATGATGACAAAATGTGTGGTGATGGATTTGTAGCTTTACCATAACATACTGAGTGGAAAAACAGCAAAAGCACACACACCAGTAACCAAGAGCAATAGCCACAATCAATCATCAACAAACAGGACTAAGGCATAAGAAAATACACAGAACTAAATATTTGAAGAGAGCTGAATCCATGATAATAGCAAAAAAAGTATTGTGATTATAAATGATTTCAAGAAATATTAAAAACTGAGTGAACTCTGAGACAGTAGCCAAGAGGTGTGCATGATTTTATACAATTCAGCAGACTGAGAATTATGCAAGGCAGATGTAATAGGAGCCGGTTCATTGCATGGGCACTTATTTCAGTACTTCAATATGATGCCATTCAAGAGTAATGGGATATAATCAGTGTGCTAGCTTTATTCTAAATGTGTTACTGCAGCCCAAGCTAACACAGAATTGGCTGCTGTTATAATGAGTATGAGCAACTTCGTTGAAATTGTATGTAAAGTTACAACAGTGAAGTTTTCTCTTTAGCCTTAAACCAAACTTCTGATATAAGACTGCTTCAGCAAATGACTATATACAGTTGAGAGTCTCACTCAATTAACTCAACTAACTACTAGTTATATTTAAGCAATACATACCTAAGCATAATTTAAGAATGAAAGAGCCAATGTCTTAAACATGATGTTTTTACTTTATTCACAAAAGCAGACAGTAATACTGCTATTATATGTGTGGTCAATATTTAAAATGTACTGGACCACCTTCAGGTCAGTTTGTGTCAGATTAGCATCAGGATTTTTACTTCAGTTTCGCAGTGACTAACTAATAATGTAAGTCAATGTAAATATAATGAATCTGACCAAATGTGGGCACAATGGTTCAGCTTGAAACTGTGTGCAGAGAGCACCTTTAACAGCATAAAGCATTCACTTTCTGTGGCTTTCCATGTTAATGACTTGAAGCACAGAAATCCCAGGTGCTATAAATCCACAGTGCACTAATCAAATTCAGCGGGGACTTAAATTAGTTCTAAAGAGGGCAGACACACTGCTGTGTACATTTGCACTTCATTATTTGTAACTCCTTTATTTTTGCATCCTGGAAAGAAAAGGAGGCTGAGACTAATTGGCAGACAGCCTTAACAGGACAGTGAAGAATAAGAGAGTTCTGCAGCAAGGAGACAAAACCATGTTAGCGCAACAACCTCTTATACAGAAACATACTGAATCAATGTGACTAGTTTTGCATGCATATGGTGATTCTGTATCATATATACACTCATTGCCCATTTTATCAGCTCCACATATAGGTGCACTTTGTAGCTCTACAGTCACAGACTGCAGTCCATCTGTTTCTTTATACTTTGTTAACCTCCTTTTATCTTGATTGTCAATGATCAGGACACCAACAGAACAGGTATTATTTGGGTGGTGGATCATTCTCAGTACTGCAGTGACACTGATGTGATGGTGGTGTGTTAGTGTGTGTTGGTAAAAATGGATCGGACACAGCTAACAATTTTTGGTTAGTAGAACATTTCTGAAAAAAAAAACTAGTTTAGCCTATAAGTATATGTCCAGTAAACAAGAACTACATGGAGAAAACATTCACATTTTTTTTTCAAATAAAGTCTTTATTTTTACAACCTAAGCGATTTGAAATGTTTTTATTATTTTTTTAAGGAAAAGTGTGTAGAGGTGCATATTTGGCCATAGGTTTACTGTTACAGCATATATTATTAAAATAAATGGGAAAAAAACACTGTATATCAGAATAAATGCAAATAAACATAAAAACAGTTGAAAGAGCAAAACTTAAAGCCAGATTTATCCTATATGTTCCTAAACATCACATGGGCCTTTTCAGTTCAATTAATCAATTAATACTAGTCTGCCATGAGATGTCATTGAAGTTTAAAAATGTCTCACTCACTTCCCAGTAACTGAAGCCCACATATAGAAACATATTACTAAATAGATTTTGTTTAAGTAAAAAATGTGTTACACGTGTATGCTGGCTGTGTGTGTCACACATTTCAGTGAGTGTTGTGTGCAAGTTAATTGCTGTTTGCAAATGGCAAAATAAAGTGTTGCATACATACAGCATAACTATTTACAGTATTATGTCAATAAAAGTTCTAATTCTTTAATTTAGAAAACATTCTATGTCACATTCCTTAAATGATGTATATGTGTGTGATACCAGTTGTAGCAATAATTGAATTTTTATTTTTGTGAATGTTACTTCAAATGTTTCCGTAACATTAGTGTTTGTCTAACTGAACATGTGTGAGAAACATTCTAAAAACATTGTAAACCATTATTATGTCACATTTTCAGAACATTCTGTGAATATTACTTCTGTAATGTTACAGGCAAACATTGCTGGAGTCCTTTAAAAACTCTTTAAAAAATGCTTCATCTTTCTAAGGTGCTCTGTTAGCTGGGTATATTAGTGCATATTAGTTCTAAAGGCACAGTACCAAAGTTATTTTTCCCCATTGAATCTGACAGATATATTTCATGATATAAAAAGATTGTAAAGTGGTTTTAGTAAATAAAACCATATAAATATCATAAATGGACCTCAAGAGAAAAAAAAACAGAGAAAAATCAGCATACTAGTCCTCTAAATAGTCTTTAGCTTTACAAGATCTGAAAACATTAAAATTGGTCTTTATACATGCACATCCACTTTAGATTCTTTAAAAAAATCAATTGAAAGATTCATTGCAGACCCAAAAGTGGCTCTTCTTTTGAAGCATTACTCAAATTACCTCTTTATATTGAAGTCTATGCAAGCTTTTCTCATGACCTAATTCATAAGAAACCCAATGTAATAACCCACACTTGGAACAGTGGTTACAAATACTTCATGAAAATGGGTGCATACTGTAGGTTAGTGCTTCCAATCAGGTGTCTAGTACTGTGCCTTGTTTGCTTCTTGGAGAGAGAGAAGCCTGTGTTGGCACGTATTGAACGGTTTGATTCAGGCGCAGGTCTCCTGGGCCCAGGTCTGATCCATTACCCACTCTACTGCAGCACAGGAAAGGACACCAGGCTAAGAGCGCTTTCTAAACTGCTGCTTTCTAAAACTCTCCAGCCTGGTTTCCCTAACAACAAAACAGCCTTCAGTGCTCCGCCAGTCTTCTGTAAATATATCTCACTACCCATATCCTGGCCTCCGGATTGTCCAATAAAAAATGGGACAAAGCATACATTTGAAATAGCCTGTTTTTATGCATCACATTTATCATGCAGTGATGTAAATATTGAGTTACCATTGATGCTCAGGGTTATTATGAATTAAATATAGTTTTTAATTATTTCCCCTACAAAATACAACAAAGATGAAAATGGCAAGTAATGGAAAGTGTAAGGAATGGCACTCTTTCTTGATTAAACAGACAAGCACTTGCCCACAATTTAATTCAAACCCTGCTTTTTCTAACATATGAGTTTATTACATATTTTTCTTTTATTCATGTGTTGCTAAAGGCCATGTAATACTGACGTCTGGTAGAGTCCTCATTGTTCATCCGTAAAAGTACATCAGCCCAGTTTGACATTGAAATTAATAAGACTTAATCATCACATTGTGAGTTCCTACAAACTGCAAAATGGTGACCTGAATTAAGACAGAACTGTGTGACATTAATCAGCCGTTGCCATCTATTGCTGGAATGTAACAGTATAAAATGCAGCTAGGAAAGACATTTCAAAAGCATAATGTTTGAACAACAACTACAAATATTTCATGTGGATTGATTAGGGCTGATTAGGGCTAAATGGTGCTTTAAGTATTGAATACATAATTTGAAATACCTGCAGAGTATGTAGCATGATTCTGTAGTTTTATTGGAAAATCAACAATAGGCATTAGAAATAATGGTGTACATTTTTTTTTTTATACAGAAACCTTGCAAACTGCCAACTTTGAACTTTTACCGGCAACATATTTTTGTAAACCTGGCAACCCTGCACAAATGTGATGCTTTTGTTGGTGATGAAGTTGACGTATATATGTATCAATGTGTGCAGAAATATGACATGCTGAATATCTGAGATCCAGTCGGCACTGTGTCAAAAGCAGTAACTACAACCAATGTGATCCCACGTGTCCCTTGAGGCAATCTCTCTGTTATTGTTATGACTGCACTGGATAAATAATGCAATTTATTATACCTATGATCAATGCAATCTGGCAACGGTATGTATGTAACATAACTGTAACTGTACTGCTGGCTCATAGCCTGCGCCCTGTACTGCTGGCTCATGCCAGCTGTACTGTTCTGTTATCATGACAAAATCTGTTTTTAGAGAGCAGCCAGGTTAGTCTGCTATTTCCCAAATTAAAAACTGTGTAGTTTTTGACCCAGTGTTGCTGACCAGTCATGTAGTCTGAAAGCCACAACAATTGAAAGACTCACGATTACAGCTCAACCAGTCGTGAAGTGAACCTGGCATTAGCAGGCATCAACGATGCTGAAGTTAGCTACTTATTCACACTCGTATTCAGATTTGTTTGGTTCCTTATTCACAGTTACTTATTCTGACTGAAGTTGGTTCCTTATTCCCAGCTTCTTATTCAGAGACTGACAATAAATTAAAGGGGATGGTCTTGTTGTGTTTGTTGTGCACTTTTTTTTACATACAGTATATAGATAAACTAATGATGTGACATCATTTAGCTTAGAGTTTATTTTTAATTCTGACATTGTAAAATTGGAAAAAGATCATAATCTAATAAAAATGTTTTATAAACAAAATTATATTCTGTAAATCCATTATTTTTATGATTGTTTTTGTTTTTATTTTATTAAAGATTTCTACATTTCCACAGACAGGAAAAAATACATTTGTTAGTCAGGCTCTTGTACCTGAAAATTAAGAAGTATAAGCAATACACACAACTGAATCAGAGGAAGAAACAGCCAATAAGATTTTTTAAGGAAATCACTGGGCCATTTGTTTTGGATATTTAATGACCAAAATCACACTAAATACATTTTCTGTGCATGGGAAAAATCCTGTTGGTTGAGGAGAATACCATGTGGCAAAAATAGCGTAGTGTTTTATCAAGATTAAAAATTTTCCTCTTACATATTTTCAACTGTTTTCAAAACATTAATATTGAGAAGTTATTTTGGAAATAAACGCACTGAGAAAAACTGAATTATTATTAATAATTTGTTCTTAAGGCATTTTGGCACCAAAAATGGCTAGCACCTGAACTGCGTGCTCTCTCTCTCTCTCTCTCTCACACACACACCTGCTTCATAACCACATTGACATATTAATGATGACTTAATAATTGCTTCATAACCATGTTACTGCTCATTCCTGACATATTAATGACAGCTTAATAACTGCTTCATAACCACTATACGACATTCATGTTAATAAATGTTAATTTATCCATTTCATTATTCTCTTTATTTATTTCTCAATGTTTTCTGTATGTAAAACTAGTTTTTATATATAAAATGTATTATGGAGTGTCTGGAGTGGATTAATTGGATTTACATTATTTCTTACTGGAACTATGGCTTCAGTTATGGTTTATTTTGGGCATTTTGGAACAAAAATCGAGGTTCACTGTAGATGATAATCACAACATTTAGAGGTGCTGCTGCAGAGCCAGACTCCCCCCACAGTCCACAAAAGGCCACACAAACTGTCTGCAGGAGAAAGAGAATTTGACTGCATTAAATCTTTATAAAAAATAAACCTTTTCCCTGAGACCTGAATGCAGCCTGCAAACATGATCCAAAAATACAGTAAAACCAAAAAATTGCAGCTCACTGTGAGAGATTGAGAGTCTCTCCTGTAAGAAGAGGCTGAATAGCCGCCATCGACCTTGGCAGACAAACCTGGTTGGACAGTGCAGGACCACTGGTGCCTTTTAAAAATTGGACCACAAAAAACAAGCACCTGTCTGTCATGCACTAGTTAGGAACACAGCTCCAGTTTCAGAAGACATTTATCAGTACTACATGCTAGCTAGGCTAACACTGACAAGTTAATTTTGCGTGAGAATTGCTAAGGGGAACCTAGCTTCAGCTTAATGTTACCAGACCTGTGGACTCGAGTCACATGACTTGGACTCAAGTCTGACTGCAGTCACCAAACTGATGACTTGTGACTTGACTCGACAACATCACTAAAGACTTGCGACTTGACTTAGACTTAACCTTTACTGACTTGGACTTGGAATTGGACTTGAGATTTAAGACTTGAAAAGACTTGACAACCCCATTTGAACATAATAGAAAAGTAAAACTGAATCACATAACTGGATCATTTTGTATTAAATAGTGCTGTAACGCTTGTCACAACCTGATCTGTTCACCCTGCCAGATTTGTACCGCGCATGCGCATAAGCACGTCATTTCCAGATAAAGTTTTACAAATTGCATTGAATCAGGGTCGTTTTGGTGAAGGATGAAAACTTTTGCACTTTATTGACATTTTATTGAATTTATGTTTAATTGTTTGTTAAAAAGAAGTCATTTACATTTTTTGCCCTTTGCAGGATTACTTACTAAAGGGTGGACTAACATAGACGATGGGGAGCAGATGTGTGTTAAACAACAGCAGGGTTGCCAGGTCTCCAAAAATCTCCATCCAGATGTCAGACATAAAGCGCCCTATACAACCTGACACCAGCCTAAAATCTAGAGCGTCCAATCACAGATATTAATATTAGCATTATTATTTTTATTATTAGTAGTAGTAAATATAATGTAAGAAAGAACATACCTCCATGATTGTTTTTTTTTTTTTCATTTTAAATATCCCGCTTTCTCTACTACCTTTCAACTCCTTATGGTTTTAACACCACAGTTTTACTGTGAAGTGTGAAGAGCAGTGTGAAGAGCATTGGGGTAGGCTTACTAGTATTAGATGACTGATTGAAGACCAATTCACATTACAAACCCAGCTTGAGCCTCAGAAATCCTGTTTAACTCAGCTGCTCCACATGCTAACTAGGCTAACGCTGACAAGCTAATTTGGCCCGAACATTAGCTGCTGGAAACTTAACTTAACCTTGTAAATTATTAGCTTGACTTAACTACAGTTAAACACATTTCTGTTTTTTTCCAAATAAATTATTATTACTTCACTTACCAGTTCAAGTGTGTCAGTTGTTTCTATCTAATGTATGTTAGTGTTGTCCGATAGATTCGTCCATTAGTCTGTCAGCCGTTTTTCAAAACAAGTGCTCGCCCTTCTCCTCTTTGCCCCGCCCTCCTCCTCCTCGCCGAATCACAAGTCACTCTGCAACAGCTATCACCCCCAATTCTTTTTCGGTTGTGTGTGTGTGCGTGTGCGTGTGCGTGTGCGTGTGCGTGTGCGTGTGTGTGATAAAACAGGAGGAAAATACATCAGATAGCTAAATGTGAATGAGCAGTGACATCACGTTATTTGTATAGTATTTAAACATGTTGCTGCACTACTGGCTCGTTGGGCTGTGTTGCTGTTATTTGCGTTTCGGTCTTTCTATATTCAGTGTCCTTCACAAAGACATCAGTTTTTTGTATATACTGTATGTAAGTTTTTCAAACAGCTGTGATTATGTTCAGAAAGGCTCATTTGGGACTGTCAACAACATTTGAATCAGTCTTATTATTTTCATGTCTGTATTTGGGCTAAATGTGGTCCAAAAGACACAGTATTGGACTAAATTTGGTCCAAATCCGATGGACTGAAAACGTCTTTTCAATGTCTACGTATTTTTGGGCTAAATAATGGCCACAAAGCGTCGACCAGATTTAACCCCAAAAAAAAGCAACATCCATATGACCTCCAATGTTTGGTGGGTAATTACTTTATTGCCCTCTTAAGCTACGTTCACATTACTAGGCTGAAGTGATTCAAATCCGATCTTTTGCCTTAATGTGGCTCAGACCTTATCTTTTCAGTGCTGTGTGGACGTGTCAAATCCAATCTTTTCAAATCAAGTTTTGAGCCACTTTCATATGTTGCCCTTGATCTGATAGGTATCCAATCCGTGGACATGCAACTTCAATGTGACCTGTCAGATCAGATTTCATGTGTCTTTTTGCTTGTATGCATGCGCGTAGTGGGTCAGCCAGAGCTGGCTTCTCTCGTTTACTCACGTCACTGTAACAACAGCAAAAGCAGCCAACTGTCATTTCATTGACCTTCATGTTGTTCACCTTCTTCATCTGATTATGTACAGTCCACCACCTGTTTTCTGCCCTCCTGAGCAAAACTCCATCACAAATCAGCTACTAACACGTCTGTTTTACCTATTTAACTAAAATCAGCTGTCCCCCACATACAGGGTTGCCAGATCCCTCAAACTTCCTAGTGATTTTGTAACAGAAAGTCACACTTCACAAACAAAAACTATCCCAAATTCTAAAGTGACATACATTTCAATGAGTTTTAAAATGTAGATCTTTTTCAAATCTTACTTTTTCATTCAATTTCTAATTTTATTTAGTACAAAAACCCTGCAAACTGCCAACTCTGAACTTTTATGTTTTATGGACATATGTTTGCAAACCTGGCAACCTGCACAAATATGATTTTTTTGTTGTTGTTGGTGATAAAAGCAATGTGTATTTCAATGTGCGCATACCAGCTGTTTCAGGGACAAATTTGTTTACATTACAGACAGACACAGCTCACTTACATTTGTGCAACGGATTTGAGCAATGTGGCTTGAATGTGAACTTAAGCCTAAATGTGTTTGAGACCAGTTTTTTTCTATATTCTTTGCCAATTTTCTCCCCTTCCCAATGTGGTAGTAGCCAATAAACCCTCCCATACACTAGGAGGCTCTCCCCATCACTTTTGCAATGCCCCTGACTCTAGGCAGACAAGCACAAGCCTCCTCTGTTGCGTGTGATGCAGCCACTGCCTCTTTTCGAACTACCGCTTGATACACCGTCACTGGGTAGCCACCGCTCTCTGAAGAAAGCTCAGGGTTCCCAGTTCCGAATGGACCAATCAGTAGATGCCTGAGCCAGTGGACATTGCAATGTGTTACAGTGATAGGGAAAGTGAAAGTGCCATCTACCTGCCCAGAGAGTGCACTGCCAATTTTTGCTCTTGGGCCCCGGCTGTTGATGGTAAACAGTATGACCGGCAATCCGGTCATGACTCGCAATCATGACAATATGACTCACAATCCTCTGGTCATAGTGTCAGCATCTTAGCCTGATATATATATCAAAAGTGTGTTATAAGGAGAAAAAGGAATAAGGTGACTGTTGCTCAGTGGTCCAGAGTTCTCTGTTCAATCAAAAGTTAATTTAGCATTTCATTTGTAAATCAGCTCCTAGAGTCTGAAGGAAGAGTGGAGAGTTTCTGCAGTCTGTGATGGTTTGAGGTGTCATGTCACCTGCTGTGTCCAAAGTCAACACAGTATATCTACCAGGAGATTTTAAGGCACTTCATGCTTCAATCTGCTGACAAGCTTTATGGAAATGCTGATGTCTTTTTCCTACAGGACTTCACATCTGCCCAAAGTGCCAAAACTGCTACCAAATGGTTTGCTGGCCATGATATTACTGTGACTGATTGGTCAGCTAACTCATGAGCTATAAGCAACATTGATGTACATTGAAACAAAACAAAACGCTTAAAATATCTCATGAAAAATCCATTCACAGGTTCTCTCAAGCTTCTGCACCACAGCAAGGTAGCGATCTCAGGAGAAGATCATGATGAGGGGTATGCTAGGTGCAACTTAGCACAACATTGAGTCGACTGCAGGGCTGACAAGAGATTGGGATGCTTAGTCAGTCTATTTATCCCACAGAGCACAA
>BRDA01048058.1:0-34957 GCA_036984385.1 Crenuchus spilurus | reverse complement strand
AAATCTAAAACATGTTTTGGTTTGTTTAACACTTTTAAGTTTACTACATGATTCATTATGTGTTCACTCACAGTCTGGATGACTTCAGTATTTGTTTACAATGTAGAGTGAAAAATGTAAAACATGGAAAGAGAAGGTGTGTCCAAACTTTTGAGTGGTATTGTGCATGTTAAATTTCCCATTCTCTCCTCACAGTGAGGAATAATGTGTGAAGTTTGTGCTAAATGCTATATATAGTCTTCTGCCCTTCCATAAATGGGATGCATTCCGAGCGGGTAATATTTTGGTTTTGTTCAGCTGGTGAGTGCAGGGTGTGCTGAGGTCCAGGCTGAGCTGTAGGCTGTCTGCACATTAAGGGGTAAGTTTGTTTTTTTACTTGGAATAAAAAAAAAGAAATGGTCCTTGCAAACAGCCTCTGAACAAACAGTTCCTGCATCTGAGCTGCATGTGAGGTTATTTCTCAAGACATTACTTTGTCCTTGTCTTGCTTGCCTAAATGCTAATGACAGTGATGATTATGGTGATGATAATAATGGTGGAATATGAGAGGCTAATTAGACCTATTACTTCATATTTTTAGCTCCGCTGCTGACTGATCAGGGAGAGTTGTGAGACTAATCAAATCGGCCTATTCATGTGTGAATTTGCAGACTGCTAATAACTGAGTGGGAAACCTGAATGTGCCACATTATTATTATTTTTCTTTTCCTTAAAAAATGGTATTGTCAAACCTGTCTTGTGAAAGTGATCTTGCACCACTGCGGTAGCATACATTGTAGTGCTGTGTTGATGTTGCAATTTGTAAGCCTACAAAGAGCAGCACTAGGATGTCTAGATAATTTTATTAACCCCAAAATGGCAGATCTATATGCTTATGCTATATGCTATTACATTTAAAGAATGTTTGTGGCATGCAAATTTTGGCTTAATCACATTTCAGATGTGTTAGTTGAACCAGGTTGTGTGACAGTGGAGCTGTAATTGCTAGCAACCCAAGTATGAAGGGTTTGACATTTTGGAGTCCTTGAGTGTTAATTACATACAGTTCGGATAGTGAAGAGGCAACTTTACCTCAAACTGAAGTTTTGGGCTTCTGAACATTTTACATTTTTACTCTGTTTTTAGGTTTGGACTTATTAAACCGCATTGAGTAGCCTAGACTAAGAAAAGGTTATGGTATAAAGAATGGTTCACCCAAAAATCATATTTTCCACTTACCTCAGACATTCCTGATTGACCAAGACAGGATCAGAGTCCAATTTTTCTCCAGTTTAGAACTGGAACTGTGAGGCGAATGTTGCTAACAAACATTATAACTCAATAGTCACCAAAACAGCCCAGTTGTTTTTGTAAACAACTTCACGCTTTCTGTCATGGCTCATAGTGGTGACAATCATGCTGTGCAATCATATGTGAACCATACTGTGTCCTTTGTTAAAGTTTGGATGAAGTTAAGAGATGTTTGGTAATATATGTTATAGGAACAACTGCGCTATTTAGGTGACTATTGATTTCTATTGTTTGTTAGCAGTGTTAGCATCAAAGATGAATTATTTTATTTCTGGGTGAGCGATTCTTTCAACTTTGTTAACTTTGAATGATTTTGTTGTTTTATCAGTATTTTGGTACCAAGTTTAGTTCTTAGCTCCTTTTTCAAGTTACCAAATGCTTTACCAAGATCACTGGAGTCACTGTAGCAGATGTTAGATGAGAAACAGCTTTTGTCTGAATTTGGCATTACATTTGTGCATATTTTGGCAGATGATGCACCATCTATGATCTGATGTCGCATCACTTAATAGCTTTGGTGGTGATGGTGATCACCAAAATGATGGATTTGGAAGGTTTGGTGGTTTGTTCTACACTGCAGAATACTGCATCTATAATCTGATCCTCTCTGATCTTCCAATCCCCAACTCTACAACATTAAACCCCTTTGAACTGGTCTTCCCTGTGGCGTCCGACTCTGTGCTGTATTACCTCATCCCTCCCAAACGTAATGATGTAACTCCTACATTGCACAGAAATTGAATTACATCACATACTATGGCCTAAAATAGACGAAAAACATATTGCCTCTGGATCTGGTTCAGCTTACATTTAGTGAATATTATGGTGCAGTTACTAAACGGTTCTCACAGCGTGCATATGTTTAATGCCAGTTTGGGTCCATAGGTACTTTGAGGTTTTCCAACATGGCTGCAGCCATTGCCAGATACAAGCACTACACTGATGACTTTCGGAGCACAGAGTCAAAATACCTAGTCAAGGATTACTCCAGGTGAGATGCAGTGCATGCTGGACAACAGGCTAGAATGAGTCATTTTGCTTGCCAACTTATCTGAAGATATTCCAAATATAATGTGTAATATTTCTAATTCATTAGTTAGGCTATTTGAATACTAATCTATTTAAGAACATAGGTAACATGTACCCAGCCAACATACTTTAGTGTGGTTCATTGGAGTTGAACATGGCTTCCTGATCGGTACGGGCTCTGGATGGGTTTGTATGTGGGCTGTTAGTGGGGCCCAGGTAGGCTACTTATGTCAGATAATGTGGGCAGCCCAGTGACTCACTATATATGGAGCCCATATGGAAAAAGTGGGTTTTCTTAATTTAGAGAGCATATTCAGTTGGTCTCGGTGTACAGCCTAGATGTTTCCTATGTTTAATCCATTCTGGTCCCAATGACTGAGCCAGGAGGACATCCATATGTGGAGCCAACATGGAAAAAACTTGCTATTACTCAATTGGGCTGCCCATAGGGGCCCGACATGGGTATGTTGGCTGGGTAAATATGTCTGGGTCAAGGTCATGACCTATTTTGATATGACAGTAAATTAATCAGTAATACTTCATATGTCCCTCATGATGTTTTATTCACTGGATGGTTAGCATAAATAATGGACCGAAATGTACATCTCCTGACATTTCAATGTGCTGTCACTATATTTGCAATGACTGTGGACATCATGTGCTGTGTGAACTGTAATGGATGTGAATCTGTGTGATTTTAGCTCTGAGGTTGAAGATGTGAGATATGAATACAAAACAGAGAAGAGTATCCAGAAAGTGGTAAGGTCCTTTCATAAAGATCTGCACCTACACATTATGTTCTTTGGAAGTGGTTTTGAACATTGGAGTAGCAGCTATGCTCATACGTTTAATTATAGTAATTTTACCTGTAGAACAGTTTTTACATCAACACAACATTATGCCCTAAAGTCAGATATGAACAGAGATTTAGTTTGGGTTCAGAAATTGGGTTCCACAGTATGCCACTTAGGTCCCCCTGCCTTTCATGCTGCTATACTATTCACATGTAATTAATACCACATGTACATTACTTGTAATTATGTTTAATTATTCAATTACATTTAAATGCAGAATTTTATATTCATATTGTATTTACGTTACGTATTGACAAGTTCACTTCTCCACATTTAACGTGCTACATTTGTTTAAATGTCAAGAAATGATGAAAGCATAGCAGCAATGTGAAGAGTGGCTGTTTCAACAAAATAATTATAAATAATTATTTATATGAATTATTTATGATAATTATTTTGATTATTTTATAATTATATTATAATGATAATTATATTAATTATATAATTATGATTATAAAAATAAATGAGATATTGTTTGGTCTTTTATATGTAGATGCAAATGCAAATATGACATTTGTTGAAAATATTTTCCACCAAACTTAAAAATTATATAAAATTTGTACATATAGTGCTGGTGTTAACTGTGCCTTAAGATTGAACACCGTTGAAAACAAAGCATATTATCCAGTTTTTAATCTTAACACTTAAGTAAGGGATAATGGTCACTGAGGTGTCCCATTATACAAATTTAATGGATGAGGTCGAGGCGAAGCACTCCTCCAACTCTGTTAATTTGGTATAATGGGACACCTTGAAGGCTGTTATTCACCTTATACTCTGGGTTAACACATTTTCTTTTGTCCTGGACAAGAATAACACTGGCTAGCCTAGTTTACTTCGCTGCTATTCATACTTACCATTCATATTTTTGTGAACATTAATATAGAAGGTAAATGCTAAAGACTATTCAGCAGCTCTAAAACTAATATTTAATGAATGTAGGTTCAACTGAGTTCTCATACCGAGACTGTCTGTATTAATACTGCCCCAAATACAAGTCAATTCTCTCTCCTTCCAACAGGTGGAGAAGAAGCTTCCAGAAAAGTACATCCGCGAGTCATCCATGATCCGGGGCCCCAAATTCTTAGTCAGGCTGAGGTCACACACCGTGTTCGAGAACACTCCCATTAAGATGTTCTGCACCGTTGAGGGCTACCCCAACCCACAGGTCAAATGGTGAGTGTCTGAATAAGGATGTTTATGTTAGCATGGATGTCACTTTTCAAAAGTTGTGGATGAATATAAAACATACAGTATGTGTATAAATTAGAGATACATCCATTCATTCATTATCACACCCGCTTAATCCTTATCAGGGGTTAGTCCCCCACCCCCTCACTGGGTGCAGGGCATTACACTATTCAACTAAGCCCAGGACAGGGCGCCAGTCCATCGCTGGGTGACACACACACACAGACAATTTTTTTAGAGTACCCAATCCACCTGACCTCCAAGTTTTTGGACTGTGAGAGGAAACCGGAGACCCCGGAGGAAACCCACGCAGACACGGGGAGAACATGGAAACTCCGCTCAGATAGGGAATCGAACCCAAGACCCCAGCGCTGAGAGGCAAACGTGCTAACCACTAAGCCACCGTGCCCCCCGAGATACATCCAGTTTCTAGATTATTCTTTTTTTATCCCCTTCCCAGTGTAGTTGTAGCCAGTTAGCCCATCCCATCCATTAGGACTCTCCCCATCACTTTTGCAATGTTCCTGACTATAGGAGGGTGAAGACAAGCACACGTCTCCTCTGTTGTGTGTGATGCAGCCACCACCTCTTTTTGAACTACCGCTGATACACCGTCACTGGGGAGCCAACACGCTCGGAGGAAAGCGCAGGATTCCCAGCTGGTCTGAATGGACCAATCAGTAGACGCCTGAGCCAGCGGACATTGCAATTTGAGAGTGATAGGGAGAGTGAGCGCCATCTACCTGCCCAGAGAGAGGTCTCGTGATCCTCTGGTCATAGTGTCAGCATCTTTACCTTCTGAGCCACTCGAGGACCGTCTAGATCATTCTAAAATGTTTTAAAAGGCTTGTGTATACACACCAATCACTTCTAACATTAATATCACTCACAGATGAATGGGACAACATTGATTAGTAACATTGGTGCATGTAAAGTTTTGGAACAGGGGAGACAGTAAGAGAACAATTGGTTCTTATAGACGACATGTTGGACACTGGAGAAAAATATCCAAGACAGACCTGAGACGCTAATAGTCAGATGATTGGGTTGGAGCACCTCTGAAGTGTTAAGGCTTGTATGGTGCACCTGGTCAGCCATGGTCAGTACCAAGTGACCTCCAAATTCTCCAGATCTCAATCTGAGCATATGCTGGATGAGCTGGAACAGCAAGTCCGACCCACAGCAGCTCCACCTTGCAACTTACAGGATCTGCTGCTAACATGGTACCAGATGTCAAAGGAGACGATCAGAGGTTATGTAGAGTCCACACAGTAAATCTGCCAGTGTTAAATCAACACTATTAGAGTTAAATTAACACTGAGGGTGTCAAAATGTAACACTCTCAGTGTTAATTTAACTCTAATAGTGTTGATTTAACACTGGCAGATTTACTGTGCATGACAAGTATAGAGTTTTGGTGACAAGAAGAAATTATTTTAATATTATGGCTGGTCTAAATAATTAAGGTCTGAAAGTCATTTACTTCTTTTTTTGCTACAAATAAACATGTGAATCTACACTATAGAACTTCTCAATTTACAATCACCAAACAGTTAAATGGTAGTGTATGAGAGCCTGCGCTTGCCCTGAAGCTAATGCAGACTGATGCTCAATGCGTGACTCAGATGCCACAGCCGAAATGCAAAAGAAGCATGGCGAATCCTCTTTCTCCAGTCTTACTCTGTCAGGTGGACTTAAGCCGAGCCGGCGACGGTCCATCATGCCGCAGTCATGGTGATTGACAGAGGTCCAGGGGAGAATATGCTTCTGACGAGGCCCTGTCAGCGTGGCATTATCACTACCCAAACACATGAAACAAAGTGGGCCTGACATCGGTGAATCAGACTGCACACTGCATACTGAGAGCCCTCCACATCCAGAAAGAATGACAAAACTTAACTGAAAAGCCTACAGGAGTCTGTCAAAGAAATGTCCTTAATGTACAGTGAACTTAAGTCGGGTGTACAGTTGCAGTAAGCAGTCTGTACAGGGATGGTGAATTACATGAGGGTGTATGAAACGACCTGGCAGAAGGCATTATTCGCTCTTCTAATTGCATTCCTTTTGATTCCTGACAGGTTCAAGGATAACATGCTCCTGGACATCTCCTCTGGAAAGTACTTTGTGGAAAGCAGCGTTGGAATACACAGCCTGACCATTCTGAAGTAATTAAAGCATTAGTGCGGATTTTCCTTCCCCCAGCAGGTGCTGAATATCAGGGTCAAACGTTTGCAATTCAGGCTTTGAATTATGGTCTGTATTGAATAGAATGCACTTCTATATAATTCACTGCACAGTCACATCTATAGGAGGAGATTTAAAGAGAATTTGATCCCTTCATCACACATTTTAGCAAGCTAAACCCATTTCCTTCACATATTATCATTTATAAGAGAATTCTCCCAAACATCAGGTTAGGACTACTAGTCAGAGATGAGATCTCCATCATCAAGATAACTGACCATTAAAATGAATAAATACTGATGCTAGCTCAATGTCTATAAGCTGTGCATGAATGCTAGTCATCATAAAATGCTACAATTCAAAAGACTAGAGTGATTGTAAAATATTTAGAGATATTTTACTCAGTATTAAAGTATCGGGATATTAAATGATTAATGATGATCAACAGGATTGATGAATTGATCAAATTTTGGGGACATGATGCTAATTGTGTGTATTAATAATAGTTAAATATCTTTCTCAGTCATTTTACACTCGTCTGTGTCAAGTCAAATATATTTTGTGAGCAAGTGTCCATTGGTTTTACAGTTATTCTGTGAATAACTAGTATATCACAGTAATTTTACAGAATTTACTAGTTTTTGTAAACTTTTATGCCAGCTGTAGTGTACTGGCACACCACTCTCCACAGGCGCATAGGTGTTCCACAAAAGGACGTGTGAGCATTTTTTCTAATTTAGTCCAAGCCACTGGCTGGGGCCCCGCCTATGTCTTGGGCTCCCGTCAGCTGTTCATGCCAGATTGCTGAGCTCAGTGTCATCTGAGCCTGGCATCTCCTTAAAGAGCGGCGGATCGCTTTCCCAAGCTCCACGTCAATCTATCGGATGTCCAGCATCAAATCACGACCCCCGTCTGCCTCAGACACTTCAGACTACCTCTTTTCAGTGACAGCATTGGCAATCCAGATTCTTCCACTGATGCGCAAAATTCCATTTCACTTTCCTTCTAGAGGCCACACAACATAGACTATTGTTATTATATTGAGGTTTCTTATGCATGGGACACATCCTTCAATCAGGATTACAGCTAATTAATATAGCAATAACAATGAACAACCAATACACCACGTAGACCTATTTCCATGAATGTGTTGCTCCAGCAGAACAGAGGCCACTGAGAGAGGGCTTCAAAATAGTAGCATCAGGGTGAAGGTCACATTACTGCCAATCTGCTTTCTCTACTGGCAGCTTTACATGTTTGCCATTCACGCCTCACTGCTGCCCATGTCCTGTGCCTACTCTACAGCATAGTGTCCTTCTGAGCTCGCAGCACTGGATCACACAGTGCTTATCCATTACAGAGCAGAGGCGGACTTCCACATGCCGTCCAAATGTCAATTAAGAAAAGACCATGCCATATAGCCAATCAAGGCGAACATAGCACTGCGCTAGCAGATTTATCAATTGATTAATGGGTCGAATGAGATTGAAATTGTTATTGATTCAGCTGTATATTGATTCAAGCCTGAGGTGGTGTCTGGGAGCTGGAGCTACAGTATCTGACATTGACTCTCTGCGTTCCTCGTGCAGGTGTGCGATTGATGACACTGCCCAGTACACAGCTGTGGCCACCAACTCTCATGGCCAGGCCTCCTCTCAGGCCTCAGTCATCGTCAAGAGTGAGCACCTGACTTTATGCTATATTCACACAAATGACACTGTAAATGATGCTGGTGTACTTTGCACTTTGATGGACTGTAAGTTGCAAGCACGTTTACAAAAAATATTAAGTTTATTTTCCAATATTAATCATATTCTATCAACATGTTTCCAGTATAGAAACCATTTTAGTTGTGAGATGCATGAATCTCCCAATACTGAAAGGAGACTATGATGACATGCTCCTGTTATACATTAAACCATGATGTTTTTTCAATCATGGATATAAACAATACTTCTAGCACAACTGATACTTGCATGTGCCATAAAACATAAACGGTCATGTAAAGCCTATAAACACAATGCAAATATATATATATTTTACATTTATTTATTTGCAGACAGTATGAACCCAGGACATTTCATGTTTTGTCTGGTCAACTATATTTCATTTCTGCATTTCAGGCCAGCAACACATTTAAAATGTGTAGGGACAGTAAAACATTTACTGTGGTGCTTGAAACTTTGTGAACCCTTTAGAATTGTCTATATCACATGACATCAGACACACCCAATCTGTGACTGTTTTTAAATCAAAACTAAAAACATATTTCTATAAGCTAGCTTTCAACAGTTGATAAACTGTTTGCAACTACCTATGGAGGATTTTATTATTGTGTTTTTTATATAAGTTTTATGTATTATGTAGGTATGGTGTTATCTTGACATTGTAAAGCACTTTGGTCTGTAAATGTGCTCTATAAATAAAATTTACTTACTTACTTACTTACTATATCTCAGCATAAATATGACCTAAAACATCATCAGATTTTGTCCTAGAAGTAGATAAAGAACCCAGTTAAACAAATGAGACACAAATATTACACTTGCTCATTTATTTATTGAGGAAAATGAGCCAATATGTCATATTTGTGAGAGGCTAAAGTATGTGAACCTCTAGGATTAGCAGTTAATTTGAAGGTGAAATTAGAGTCCGGTGTTTTCAATCAATGTGATCATAATCAGGTGTGATTATTTAGTTTTCTTTACCTCATTACTAGCCCTAAATTGCTACGTCTCCACCCTTTTTTGAAATGTGTTACAGGTCTGAAATGCAGGAATGGATGTATATTAACAAATGAAATGAAGTTGACCAGACACAACATGAAATATCTTGGGTTCTTGCTGTCTGCAATGCAATACAAGTCAAATTAAATGTAAGAAACACAGTGTCAGCAATTTCATTAAAAACGCCTCCTTGTATCTCCACTTATTGTCCATTTAAGCTTCATTTACCATATAAGTGCACTTTGTAGAACTAGAATTAGACTGTAAGCAGAACAAACATTGAAAGAAGCAGTTAAGCAACATTTTGGTGTGATGTGTTATCATGTGGTATGTTATTTGCTTCATGAATCTTGCATCACAAAGCGGAGAAATGTTGGTTAATAAGGTTTCAAGTAAAACTGCAGGAGGTGTTACATTATGCAGCACAAGTTTATTTTCAAAGATTTGGATGGTTGGTAGTTGGTATAGTGTAGTGAGTAATAACACTTCTTCAGTAATAACAATCTTCCACATTTCAGTCCCCACCCTGGGTAAGACACCAAAAAGTACATTTGTCTGCACTACTTTTATGTCACTCTGCATAGGAGCATCTGCTAAATGATGAAAATGTAAATGCAATTGAAGTTGAATGAAGTGTGTAGTATGTAAAGCCAATATCTGAGCCATTTTGGTTACTAGTACTGTTTGAAATTTTGCAGTTGGAAATTCTGTGTTTCTGTTTCTGTGTTTTTGTAGGGCCCAAAGAGGAGGAGAAACCCTCTCCTTATTCGTGGATGTCTTATCAATGTGAGTTACAACATTAAGCTTTAGTTAAAGCATTAATGGACATATGCATAACTTGCTCATGAATTAAATCTGAATTGGGAAGAATGCTTATGTGGAATGCTAGGCAACGGATCAGGAAAAAGAACATATTCAAATGAACAAAAACAGAAATATACTAAACAGAAACAGGCAAAACAGAGGGCTGAATAGGCCTCAAGAGAAACAGGCTATGGATGCTAAGCATACAGGCTAATGATGCTAAACAGGCTAGGATTTCCTTGAAAAGGCAGAAGACAGAAGGCTATGTTAAAACATGCTGAACATGACAATACCAAGCCCCAAACAGTTCTTCATGCTTGACTTAAGTATCTTGCAAATAGTGTCTGAATGGGAGACAGCTGGAGAGGTATGAGTTCAGAGGAGCCGCAAAGGACTCTGGGAAGTGTAGTTCTGGGGCGAAGTGTGAGAATATGAGAGAAGCAGGAGGAGCGGGGAGCGCAACATTATATTAACAATAAATATGGTTTACTGGTGTGACATTTTACTGTCACACAACATAAAATTAACATAATTCATATTGTTGCCATTTAAAGTTAAATGTCTGTTTTACATAAACCTGTTATAAAACTGTTATTAGCTATTATTAGTTATTAAAACTATTTTATTGTGTGAAGGTCTCAAATCCAAATCTAAAATCCAAAAAAGCATACAAATGTTCATGAATAACTTTACAAGTGTCTGATTTAGTAAATGGTCATCCATACATTTCTAGAAGTGGAGGAATATTTTTTGAAGAAAAAAATTAAGTATTGGGGAAAAAACGTTGATGTAGGATTTTCAGGTCTATATTTAACATCTGACTGTGACCAAAACCCATATACCAATAACAAAAAAAATTGGTTTCAGTGTAAATAATGTAATATAATACTCTGTTATGGTCAACAACCGCCATTACAGATAGGCTCAGAATATCCAGCAGAGGATGCTGTGGGGTCTAGAAGAAGGAATATTCCTACTGTATAAGCTAAAAATAGGACACCAAATTATCAGTTGGATTTCTTCAGCCCTAATGTCAATGTGTGTCACACCCTTGACCATGCCTCGTCCAATTCTGTCTTTGTCATTTTTTTTCTCTTTTCATTTTGCCCAGTGCCGTCTGTCCATGTGATATGTCACTTTGCCATGTGGTTTTGTTTACATTTGTGTACTGTGTCCTTGTCTTTGTCATGTAATCATGCTCTAGTTATTATCAGCACCTGTCTTGTCTAATCTCACAGCCCTGTTTGTTCATTCCAGTGTGATTACATGTGTTATTTAAACTCCCCTGTGTGTCAGAGCCTTTGTCAGTCATTATAAAATGTTTGTAGATGTTTGTAAATATTTGCTAAAATTAGTAGGTATTTTTTATGTACAAGTACATTCATGTATTTACTGTAGGTCTGTCTCAGTCATCCATTTACAGCATAGCCATAGCCTCATCTTTATTTCATTTAGTTCACCACTGTGTTTTTTTTTATCATGTTTTTGTAATCCTGACACATTCTCAACCCACACCTACAATGTGACAGTATATATATAATCATTTTTACTGCACATTTGTCAGTTTACTAAATCTGTATTTTTGTTCTAATTGCTTAATGAAAGCTTTAAGTTGAGAAACTAAAATGTTGCCAGATATTACACAATTATGGCAGTGTCATATTTTTAATTCAGATGTCCCATTGTTCATTTCCCAGATGCAATCTTACCTGAGATTAAATACACAAAGATCAACATCACCTTCCTGGAGACTTTCGGTGTGACATTTGGCAAAGAGGGTGATTGTGTAACTCTGGCTTGTAAGATGACCATAAGCCCCAATCTGGCAAATCTGCAGCCTGACGCCCTGTGGTACAGAGATGGTAAGAAATGGACTACATTTCTACTATTATACTATTTACTATTATACAATATTTTTAAATATAAATATGTAGATAGATTATATATAGATAATGTTATATAAAATAACACAGTATAGAGTTAAATAATCCACTGGTAACAATTTCCAGTAACTGTCTATCAACTAATGGTAATTAAGATAGTATTAAACATTATTCAATATATAATTATCCATGAATTAATGATAATAATAAAATGATTAAGTTTATAAGCACAATCATAGAGAAGATCCATTAATGGTTCATTTTTATTTACCATTCCATATAGCACCAACACAATCAAAAAGCCAAAGACCATTTTGATCAGCCATTTAAGCTTTTTTGAGCTGTCATGACTCTATATAACCATTCTGTATATTACCAAGAACGTTCTGGTACTGTTACAGTTCAGAGACACTTGTGGTGCTGTATGAAACCATTTATCATTAAAGAACCACATACAACAGTTTCTCAAGCACAGAGACTGACTTTTTCATAATAGCACTTCGAGCTCTCATTCTGTGCACTAGTGCATCTACAAAAACTAGAAAATTGTGAAAAGTTCATTTTATTTGTAATTTAATTCAAAAAGTTAATATTTTATATTCACTATACATAAAGTGACAAGACTTTTGTATTAATGTTCATACTGCTTGAATAGTAATTAACTCAACAACAAAATATTCTAATAATGTGACATTCTGGACTTGCTATGAGTCATACTGATCAACAGCAAAACAAAAAATGTCACTTTATGTGTAATGAATATGAAATATGACTCAGATTAGAACAGGGAACTTCATGATAGTCAGAGAAGCATTTTTGGGTACTATTTAGAACCATTGTTGTTAGGAGGGTATGAAAATTCATTTGGTCATCTAACAGCTGATAATGGTAAATGTTTTCATCATATTTGAGCTCTCGTTATAGATTCTTTATATATTCTGTATACAAGCTTTGTTGTATACATGTGTTACAGGTCCCTCAGGCCTGAGGATCCCATAATCATTAAACTGTATAAGGCTGCCAGTTATGAACTTTGCTTTTTTCCATTCTGTGGCTCACCTTGGGTGTCTTTTCTTCTTTAAAGCATGATGAAACTACACCTCTGTTCCAGATCACATAGTCTATAGGCTGAGTTGTTTTTCATTTACGCTAAAGAAAGACCTGGTGTTCTTATTTGTGCGTGTGTGTTTTTTTCAACATCTAGAGGACCTTTTGAAAGAGTCGAAGTGGGCGAAAATGGAGTCTGGCGGAGGTGTTGCTAAGCTCACACTGACTCATCTAGCCAAAGATGATGAGGGTCTTTATACCCTCCGCATGGTGACCAAGGGAGGGGATGCGGTCCACAGGGCTTATGTCTACGTGGACGGTAAATGATGTTGAACTGAAATTGGCAATACTTCAGCTGTGCCCAGTTTATTAACTCCTTATAGGATAAGGGGTTATATTTGTTTTGTAACTCTGCAATTTACATGTATATTGTTTTTATTGTACATATGGAATATTGTACAAACTCATACATGGCTCTGGTCCATTTTTATTCCATTCAGAAATTCATGACATTATTGCATAAGTTGCACACAAAAGGCTGCACGCTCATTGGCTAGAGGGACAGGAAATTACGACATCACTTCAGCCAAAAACAAACCCCCCAAAATGAGAGGGTGTCACTACCTGATCCGTTCACCGTGCCCGATTTGTAAGCACGTCATTCCTGGATAAAGTTTTACGAATTGCATTAATTCAGAGTCGTTTTTGGTGACGGATGACAACTTTTGCACTTTGCAGGATTACTTACTAAAGGGTGGACTTACAGTACATACACTTACATAGACGGTGGGGATCAGGTCTGTGTTAAGCAGATCAGGGTTGCCAGGTCTCTACTATCTTTTAACTCCTTATAGTTTTAACACCACAGTTATATGCTCAAAATATGTGTTGCTATAAGTGTTTTTATGGCTATGACTGTGGTGTACATAAGGAGTTAAATGGCAGTGAACAACTGAGTGTGAAGAGCTTTGGGGTAGACTTACAAGTATTAGATAACTTATTGGAATGGGATCTGAACATATACATTTAGAGTAGAGAAAAGGGGATATTTTTAATGCAAAGAAAAGCAATAAGGGAGGTATGTTCTTCTTACATTATATTTACTACTACTAATAATAATAATGCTAACAATAATATCTGTGATTGGATGCTCTAGAATTTAGACTTGTGTCAGGTTGTATAGGGAATCCGCTTTATGTCAGACATCGGGATGGAGCTTTTTTGGGACCTGGCAACCCTGCTGCTGCTTAATGCAGATCTGCTCCCCACCGTCTATGTAAGTCCACCCTTTAGTAAGTAATCCTGCAAAGTGCAAAAACGCAAATTATTTCTTTTAAACAAACAATTAAACAAATTTAATAAAAAGATAACGTGCAAAAGTTCTCATCCTTCACCAAAAACGACTCTGATTTAGTGCAATTTGTAAAACTTTGGGGGGTTTATTTTTGGCTGAAGTGATCTCGTAATATACTGTCCCTCTAGCCAATGAGCGTTGAGCACCACCCCCCGTCAAAAAAGGGTCAAAAATTAATTTATCGTAACCATAATTTGTGAACGGTAAACGTAACTTGTGAAGTGAAAAATAAAAATGAGAAGCGAAAATGTAAGTATTACATATACATCCAGTATTTTTCGTTTATGATTATGTTTTTAATTTATGGTTTTACGGTTTCATTTACAGATTTACATGTACGATACTTAAAACTTACGTTTACAATACCTGTTTTACGTTTACGCTTAAGCTGAGCCTGTTTTGATACCATATGCTAATTCAAAATTCTGCATCAAATAAACCATTTGAAGTTGTCCTGCTGAATGATGCCCTCTTCTGACACAAATCTGAGTTGTAATATGAACCTACATAATGTCCCTTCAGTGCTGTGCAGCCAGAAATAAAATATAAATGGGACTAGAAATCTAAAAGTATCCTCTAATAGACTTGCATATATGGTTTATGACTTTGTATGACATACTGTTGTCTATGGCATTACACTTAAAGATCTACAACTGTATAATCAGTCAAGTAATGCTTCAATACACTGTATACTATTGCAAGACTCAAAGATCATAATCTTGTCTTTTTTTCTAGATGGCCCACCGCCAGTTCCTCTGTCTCCTGGAGCCCCCATGGACATTAAGATCCACGATGCCAATAGAGATTATGTTATTGTCTCCTGGAAGCCCCCCAACACCACCACTGAGGGTCCCATTATTGGATATTTTGTTGATCGGTGATTGATCTGGCTCTGGATGTGTCATTATCAGCATTAGATTCTTAGCTAATTGCTTCTGGTTGATCTGTTCTTCAGTGCCAGTTTCTGTTTCTGTGCATGTGTTGGAAAGATCTATCAATTTCAAAAGTTCAGCAACATAAAATATCACAGACTATGTTTATATGTAAACAACAGCCCCTCTTATTAGTATAAGACAGGGGTTCTCAATGTTTGTAGTCCAATTAAATCACCACAAAATGTTCTGCATCCCATAAGACAATTGAATCAACCCAACCATTTAAAATCTAAACAATTTCAATACAACCATCAATTTTTGCTTGAATGTATAGACATTCAATAAAACAAATGCTAAAAAAATATCCAGCAAGCATGATGATGTTGTGACATGTTGACATCATCTATGTTCTTGCAGCATTGATACAACATTGTGATGAGGTTCTAGGCTATACAACATTTTTTTCTGACTCACCTATTGAGGCAGCTAGCTCAAGGTACGTGAGAGAAACGTGAGAGTAAAACTTATACAATCACTCAGATTACACTAAAATAGTTTTTCAATACACTTTGTACATCTATCAACAAGCTTTTATATTCCCTCATTAAAGCATGTTTTTGGCTGAACTGTGAGACATGTACTGCTGTTTTTACCACTTCATCAGACATGAATCTCCATCCTCTTATGGTTTCTTTTAGGAGACCCAGAAAACTGTCAACATCAACTTTCCAGCTGAACTTTGAAGATTGATTGAAGATGTTTCCATCCCATACTCTGCTGTTTACTCTCAAGCTCATAGTGATGAATCAGTGTCTCCTCACCAGTAATGTTTCTTTTAAAGAAGCTTTCATCTTCCTTACAGTATCACTCTAAATTTTGTTTGCAGAAGAGCTGCAAACACGTCTCCAACAAATCACTGAACGCTGCTTTTCTTTCTTGCAAATCAGAAGTGAGGCGGCCATGTTTTATTGCACTCGAGTCATAAATGAACTGAAATAACATATTCTAACCTGCACAGCAGTTACTATGCAGACAGTGACCTAGTACAGAGAGTGTTGATACGACATTATAACCAACAGAATTTTTTTTTTTTTTTTACCCGATGTGTTTGGTAAACAATCTCTATCACTTGTAATGTCTCTGACTTTAGGAGGGTGCAGACTAACACAGGCCTCCTCTGATGCATGTGAAGTCAAACGCCACCTCTTTTCAAACTCAAAGTTGGCACAAACACACATGACAGAAAGTGCAGGATCCCCAGTTCTGATGGAGCTGACATAGTAGTGCTGGAGAAAAAGTACCATCTTACCCACCCAGATTATGGCCAATTTTTGCTCTCTCGTGTCCTGGTTATCAATGGCAAGCAGCATGGTCGGGATTCTATCTCGCGATCATCAGATCATAGTGACAGCACCTTAGTCCGCTGAGCCACTCAGAGCTACAAGAAGTTTTAATATAACTAAAGTGCTGATGATTTTTGATTCTCCCTTATAGTTCGCTAGTCCTCCAGTGAGCTACTAGTTTGTGCATTTTGAATTTTGAATATCATTTTGTTGGTAATTTAATTCAAAAAGGTAAAGTTACAGATTTTTATTCATTACACATACATATTTCACATACATATTTCACGCCTTATTTGTTTTAATGTTGATACTGTTTGAATAATCATTTACTCAAACGTGAAATAAAATGTGAATAATTTGAGATTTTGGATTTTTCAGCTGTAAGAGTTACTGATCAGCACTAAAACAAAAAGGCTCAGAAGTTCACTTTTCATGTAATGAATATAAAATATGTCAGTATAGCTTTCTGAATTAAAATTTTTGTTTTTGTTTTTGCAAGTACACTGAAGTCATGGAATAGCTGTATGTAAATTGATTATAAAGTGGTGTTACCTCAGGGAGACGGTTTGGGAATGCCTACAGCTGCATAAGTTGTGAGGTGTTATCTTGTAATTGAGGCTGAATACTGGCCAGTGTGCTCTTGGCGAGGTGATGTAAATTATCTGGGTTTGAACAAGGCATGATGGTGGGTGCCAGACGGATGGGATATTCAATTCTCAAAATTGTGTGGGCATTTAACATTCCTCAATCCACAGTGTCACATGTGTGCTGAGAATACATCTTAGCAGGCATTACCACCCACAATGGACAACACAGTGACTGCCCATGGGTGCTTAATGATTGTGACTGGCAGCGTCTGGCTAGAATTGTCTATGTGAACAGACAAGTGACTCTGTAGAAATCACATCCACATTCAGTGCACAAGGACCCACATGCATATTCCACAGTTCAGTGCATGGGATATGGAAGTTCCTATTCCATTAGTTTTGTTTGACAGTATAATTGACAGTTGAAATATCTGTGATATAATGATTTTTATTTAGCAAAATAGGAAAAAACGATCAAATTTAAATAAATAAATGAATAAACATTTGATCATTGGCTCTCTAGCAGTACCGCTGCATCCCAGTAGTGGACTGGTGGGTCATGGCTCACAGGCTGAAAATCACTAGTCTTAGAAACTGGACTGAATCAGATCACAAGAACTATTTTAATCCTGTTTACATGCACACCATCATAGTCTAACTAAAAAAAGCTGTGAAATGTCACGAAAACTCCAGAGATTTCCAGGGTTATATCTATGAGGGTCAAAAATTATCTGCACTTTAGTTATATAAAAATTCTGTTTGATGCGATGTCTTATAAACACTGTGTGCATAGCAGCTGCTGTGCAGTTTTAAGTCGTCAGTTCATTTATGACTGCAGTGCAACAAAAAATGGCCGCCACACATTTTGCAGGAAAGAAGAACAGCGTGCAGTGATTCGGTTTTTTTTTTGGTCTGAGGGTGTGTTTGGTGCTGATATATCAATATATTTATCAGAGACTATGTGCACATTTTGGAAAACTTTGGAATACTGTAAAGAAGATGAACATTTCATAGAAAGAATTTATGTCGTGATGACACATGAATTGATCACTATGAGCCTGAGAGTAAACAGCAGAGTGTGGAATAGAAACGTCCTCAATCACAGACGAAAAAAGCTCAGTTAACCATCTGCTGGAAAATTGATGCTGAGAGTTTTCTGGGATTTTCAAGATCCAGTATTAGGACAAATGTTCAACAATCAAGTGAAATGCTCACTGAAGAGCTGAAACCTAAAATTCAAACAGAAGACTGCTGTCAAATGATGTTGTGTTGATTTATGACAATGCACGTCCTCACACCACTACCTGTACTGTTGACACTCTCCAAAAACGTTCTTTTGAGGTGTTAAAGCCTCCCTACAGTCCTGATCTTATAGTCAATCACCTGTTTGATCGCCTGAAAGAAGCCATAAGAGGACAGAGATTCACGTCTGATGGAGAGGTGAAGACAGTGGTGCATCTTTGACTCATTATAATCTGGCTATTACTGTCCTGTCTTTAATTGAACTAGTCATACAATGAGAAACAAGTACTGTTTATATGATGATGTCTTAGGTAAACTAACAGACAGACTCAAATGCTGTGCATAGAACTGGATGGCTAAATGGATTCTCACTATCCAGACACTGTAATTGCTAGATAACAAAAGAAGACTGTATTCCTTTTGATGCGACTTTAAAAACTTCCCGTTTTGCTTACGCCATCATAAGTGGTGATTCTGTTCGGCACAACTCAGAGTTGTGCTGCTACAAAACTGGATTCCTCCTAAACTCATAATCAGGCGGGGAAAGAAGAAAAGCTTAGATCCGCAATTATGAATAAACGCTGTTCGGCTCATATCTGTCTCTGATGCAAAATGTAGCCTGTAATTTCCTCTGTCTTTTAGGACATATGGAGAGGTAATGATAGGATTTACTGGCTGGCTATCTGCATGCTTTTTTCAACAATAAAATAATTTCTTTTTGCCTTTATTTCCCTGTGTGCACTCTCTGACAGATGCGAGGTTGGAACAGAGAACTGGGCGCAGTGTAACGATTCACCCATTAAAATCTGCAAGTACCCCGTGTCTGGCCTGTTTGAGGGCCACTCCTATTACTTCCGTGTGCGTGCTGTCAACTCTCATGGCATCAGCAGACCCTCCAGGATGTCCGAGCCCATTGCCGCACTGGACCCCACAGAGTTTGAGCGACTTTATGGTAAAAATCTTAAAGAGCCAAACTCTCCAATCACTGCTCAGCACTGAACCTATGACATTGGATTTACTGTCTTGCATTTCATTTGAACAGCCACGAAGCTTGGCGGAAAACTTAACATTGTGTCCTACCTCGACGACCTTGAAGGTAATCTTTTCAAATATAACATTACATACTCAACAGGTGTGCACCCTGTCACAGATATTCAAAAGAAAACTTTTGGCTTCATATCAGCTCTGTATGTCTTATTATTCCTGATATATATAATTAAACATCAGTGGTAGTCACTTTGCTAGATTTCCACTGTTCTTTTCACAATTTTGTCTTTTGAAAATAGCAATAATTACACGGCCCGTAATTGGCTCTCATCTGTGAGGTGCTGATTAGTTTTTGATGAGAACTCCATCAGGGAAGGAACGTCCAACCATCTGTGGTGCTTTTTCAAATTGAAATGAACACATCAACCACTGTCAGGAGTATGTGTGCGGGCTTGTGGGTGTGCACACCAATCGAGCAGATGATACACTCCATCTAATGCTGTTTTAGTATCTTTGAAAGCAGAACTGATGACATTGGGAGGACATTCCCAGGAGGTGTTTGTGTATGTGTGCGTGTCTATATGAGTGAAAGAATGAATGTAAACACGCTGTTTGGTGAGGACAGTAATTCTGTTTGATGTGCTCTGGCTGTAGCTGAGGGAAAAGCTCCGGGAGCTCCATCCAATGTCTACGCCTCAGAGACAGACCGAACATATGTTGTGCTCAGTTGGAAGCCCCCAGTCTACCATGGCAAGGCCCCCATGTGGTATTACATTGAGAAGGTTGGTCTCAATTCATCGCTTCAACACAACTGTACACTCTATTAAACACCTTAAAACCTAAGGACCCTTCTTCACTCTCACTCTCATATTAGCATTAGCAAAACCAACAAAGCCACAGTTTTTTTGTTTCTGTGAAAAGTGAATGAATGTTAAAATCGTAAAAGAACATGCAAGAAATAAGTTCTCAACTAAAATTAACTCTGTGGGGGCACTGAGTGGCTCAGCAGGCTAAGATGCTGACACTATGACCAGAGGATCGCAAGTTCGAATCCCGTTTGACGTCAACAGCCGGGGCCCAAGAGAGCAAAATTGGCAGTGCTCTCTCTGGGCAGGTAGATGGCGCTCTCTCTCCCATCACTCTCACATTGCAATGTCTGCTGGCTCAGGCGTCTACTGATTGGTCCATTCAGAGCTGGGATTCCTGCGCTTTCCTCCGAGCGCGTTGGCTCCCCAGTGATGGTGTATCAGCGGTAGTTTAAAAAGAGGCGGTGACTGTATCACACACAATGGAGGAGGCTTGTGCTCATCTTCACTCTCCTAGAGTCAGGGATAGAGCTGCCATGATTAGTCGACTAGTCACGATTATGTCGACTATTAAAATAGGCGACAACTAATTTAATAGTCGATGCGTCGTTTTTGTCTTTCTTTTTCTCTCCAAACTGCTGCGTACTCACCTTTTACTGCTGCGTCTTCCTTTCTGTTCTTGACGCACATGCGCAGTAGTGATAACCGGGGTAGCCCGTGGATGACGTCACAGGACGTTATATACAGACAGGCTCACGGAGCTCAAAAGTGTGGGATCATTTTAAGAAAATGAAAGAGAAACGTGTGCAATGCAATATCTGCAAGTCAGAACTTGCCTTCCACAACTGCGATGCACGAGCACCTGAAAAGGAAGCTGTTGTGGCTGATTGTGACAATGATGAATGAGGGACCGTCATCTCGGTAAGCTAAATTGCTAGTTAGCTGCTAAAATTAGCATAAACAGAGAGTTAACTTGCTGCTTACTCATATTTTAGCTGTAAAAGTTAACATTAGCGATGACGATTTGATTCATTAGCCTTAGAACTGTAACTTTTGCCAGTTCTAAAAACTGTAAATTTTCTGTAACGTTATAACAGTCATGTGTTTGAATAGCAATGCTAATGTTTTCTAACGTTATGTTTCAGTGCTATGTTTACACTTTATGCTAAACAGTTAAATAATTGTTTGTTGCAACAAGCTGCATATTTCATTAAAGGTTTAATGGACTGTGGTCTTAATTGTTTTTATTTTTAGTTAGCATATAGCTGAAATCTAATGACGGTTATATAATAACAGCTGCATTCTAGTGCAATAAGCTGTATGTTTTATATTCAATTAACATATGATCTGATTAGTCAACTAATCATGAAAAATAACCATAAAAATAATTGTTTGTGGCAGCCCTAGTCAGGGACATTGCAAAGTGATGGGGAGAGTCCTAACGGAGGGGATTGGCTAATTGGCTACTACTACTGCTACTACTTGTTTGCCCCCTTGATGAGGTTCATTTCGTTTGGTGTGAAAACAGTAATCAAACTCAGGTGTGGATCAAACAATCTGTACCGAGAACTGCGAGAGGAGGTAGTTTCGGTCTGGTCCCAAATGAACTCAGGTGTGGTTCGCTTGTGGTGAAAACATGATCCAACCTCAATCTGACCCAACTATGATGTAACTCCACAAGTTTGAGCTAAATGGAGAGCCGGTTAGTGCTAAAACTATACTGTAGCTGCTGTCACACGTCACCCACCGCATAGACTGTGTCTCACAGCAGATAAGTGAGGGCTCTCAAGACAGTGGCTCGGGACAGGTGAGTGCCACGGGGCAGCCACAAGACAGTAGCTGAATGCCACACGGCAACAGCAACAGCGACAGTTTTTGCTCTGCTGCCGCGGCAACTGCTCCCGTGCTAGACAGCTCTGACCAATCAGAGGAGACAATGTATTCACGTGGTTTGTTGGGGTGCATTTTGGAGCAGCATTTGTCCAAATGTTTAACATTATACAGTATATGTCCTTAACCCTATAATTTGCAACCCTGCGACCTATTTACACGGGACAGGTTTTCTGAATTTGTGTGCCCATTGCTTACACATCCTGGTACCATCACTGACCATGGATGTGGGGCCAACATTTAACCTGTGGACAAAACTTGGGCCCAACTGGGCTGTTCATATGGACAGTAACTGACCACTGACAACAACATAATTACAAAATGTCCCAACATGACAGCTGTATCTAAAAAAAACCCAGTAAAGTAATAAAGCATCCCGTGGCAAACCCCAGTACTATGTCAATGTCACTGCTGATCTGAGAATGAACCTCGTTTCAAATAAAAGCTGGTGGTCCCATGGTGGTCACTTTCTATTGATGGTGGGAGAAGAGAGGGGCTGACCGGCTACAATCATTAATTGTAACTGCTTGTAATATCTGTCAGGTCTTAGATAAGTTACTTACTGAGTAATTCATTGCAGTTACTGGATAATTAACCTAAATATTAATAACTGCATAAAGAGACGAGTTTAAGAAGTCAATCAGACAATACTGTACTATAGAACTGGGCGATATGTCCAAATTTTATCACAATACATTTTTCTGTATTGATCAATCTCGATAATTATCACGATATTTTCTAACACTTCCATAGTTTTAAACAACATCTTTCTAAAAACATCAGACTAGATACATGAAATGTTACTGTTTAAAATATTAAAATGTTTATTGCCAGAACATAATATTGTAGCATCTGGCTGGACGTATTGAAAGGATGGACGAGAAAAACGTTTACAGTCGTCGCTTTATTGTTGAAACTTACAATGATTGCTGTCGGCCGCAGCCACTCCAAAATAACAACAGGCTAGAGCCAAGCTAACAGGCTAATGCTAACACTCCGGCTGACACACACACAGAGCCCCCCTCCTTCTCCTTCTCACACAAACAGACGAGCACACAGCGACTTTGTGCTCTCTCGCCCGGCCAATCACAGCTTGTCTTAAACACAACAGTGCATTTTGGCGGTGCTGGTTAGGAGGAGCTAACAAGCAGCAGTATTAGACTACTGAACTCACTGTCAAGCTGCTTACACATGAAATGGAAACAAACGTTAATGCTTATCCAATTCTATTGTCCCGGCTTATCATCGTCATCGAGGGAAAAATTATCGTGAAAAAAAACGATATTGTTTTATTGACCAGCACTATTTTACTAGTCCCTCTACAAAGCCCACCACACTGCCATCAAATCACAAATATTAACATTGTAAGGGCACCCACAATTACCTGTCCTTTTAAACTGGTGAATTAAGAGTTCTAAATTAGCGTAATCATTTCTTGTTTGTCAGCTGGTATGGCTGTGTGAAGTAATAGAGTGCTTTTTGATGGGTCTGCTCAGTCTATGGTTGGCAGCGGATCCTGGCAGAGGGTGAACACTAAAGTGCCGGTGCGCTCTCCACGCTATGGTGTCTTTGACCTGGCTGAGGGGAAGGAGTACCTCTTCCGTGTGCTGTCGGCCAACCTGTATGGCACCAGCGACCCCTCGGAGCCCAGCAAACCAATCAAAACTCAGGAACTGCGTGGTAAGCATCCTGTAAACGACATTTAAGAAGATCTATATGGAAAATACACTGTACATTTACCTTACACACGTACATTTTGTGGCTATTTAGAGGCTGAATGATGTCACTGATGATGTTCTCTGTCCTCCAGGTGTGCCCTCGGCTCCTGGTCAGGTGGTTGCCACAAGAGAAACGGACACCTCTGTACTGATCCAGTGGGCTCCTCCAAAGGAACCCAACAACCTCATTGGATATTACATCGACTCATGTGTTAAAGGATCAAAGGACTGGTTCTCTGCTAACCACAAGCCAAACAATAAGACAAAGTATGTGCCGCATACAGACACTGCAGTGCATGTCCATTGTAAGCACGTTATAATATACTTTTGTACTTTTGTGTAGGGAAAAAACAACAACAGATAATTCTACTTCCTTCCTGTAACCTGTATGACAGTGTACCATTATTCTGAGGAATGGCCGATAAGTGGTTAGGGAAGCATCAGAACTGGTTTATGCTACAGGAGGTTTTACCACTCCCAAATGGTTTTACAATGGATTTACATTATGCATGCGAGGCATTGTAGGGAGAAAACAGTGAAAAACAATATGAATAACAATATACTAGTACACAGAAGAGCCACAACATTAATTCAACAAAGCATTAAAACCTGACCAATATATGACTACACAGTCCCCAAACTCTCAGGGCTCCAAGCACGGCCTGTTCTTACATCTTCCTCCTGTAAACATTTGAGTTATACAGACAAGGGCTAGATTGTGATGGTGGGAGTATCTTCAAAATAGCAAGGCTTGTGAAACATTCCCAGTCATCAATGGTCAGTACCCATCAAAAGAAGAACAAAGGGCCCAGAGTGGCTCAGCAGGCTAAGACGCTGACAGTATGACCAGAGGATCGCGAGTTCAAATCCCGGTCATGCTGTTTGCCATCAACAGCCGGGGCCTGAGAGAGCAAAACTTGTCAGTGCTCTCTCTGGGTGGGTAGATGGTGCTCTCACTCTCCCTGTCACTCTCACACTGCAATGTCCGCTGGCTCAGACTGATTGGTCCATTCAGAGCTGGGAATCCTGCACTTTCCTCCAAGCATGTTGGCTCCCCAGTGATGGTGTATCAGCGGTAGGTCGTAAAGAGGCGGTGGCCGCATCACACGCAGTGGAGGAGGCTTGTGCTTGTCTTCACCCTCCTAGAGTCAGAGACAGTGCAAAGTGATGGGTAGAGTCCTAATGTATGGGATTGGCTAATTGGCTACTACTACATTGGGAATGGGATAAAACTGGCACAAAAATGTATGCCATTGTTGATGTGGATTTTGGTGAAACTCTGAGCCATGTCAAACCAAGTAGGTTAAGGGAATAAAGGCTGCACTGCAGAAAACGCCACAACACAAAACAACTCTAGACTTGGGTTACAGGGTGCGGCTGGTGTTGCGGTGGTTTGCTGATAAAATATAATATATTTTACCTTCTGCACAAAATGCCAACTGTTGTAATTTGGGAGAATTAAAAAGAATCACATATCATTCATTCATTATCACACCCGCTTTATCCTTATCAGGGTCGCGGTTAGTCCCCTACCCCCTCACTGGGCGCAGGGCAGGGCATAACATTAATCAACTAAGCCCAGGACAGGGCGCCAATCCATCGCTGGGTGACACACAGACACACACACACACACATACGTACCTACAGACAATTTAGAGTAGCCAATTCACCTGATCCCCATGTTTTTGGACTGTGGGAGGAAACCAGAGTTCCCGGAGGAAACCCACGCAGACACGGGGAGAACATGGAAACTCCGCTCAGATGTGGACTCGAACCCAAGACCTCAGCGCTGAGAGGCGAACATGCTAACCACTAAGCCACCGTGCCACCCATCACATATTATTGTCCTACATTATTCAACGTGATGTAATCACATGTATTCTTGCCCCCCTTGGTGGCACGCCCCGCAGGTTGAAAACCCCGGAATATCTCATTTACACAACTTTTCTATACATTCAATACTAACAAATATTAAAAGTCACCCAAGTAGCTGTTTTCATTATAAACTAACCTTCATTATACACTGTTCTTCTCACAGTCACAGTTTTGATTATGCTGAGGGTTGGAAGTTTAATATTGTAGCCTTTGCAGACACACGTGCCTAGTTTTCGTCAGTTTGGGATGTAAGCAAATTGGCCTTAAGGTGATTAGGCATGAAGTGTGATGAGCTGCTTCTTTTCCCACAGGTTCGTCGTCCACGGCTTGACCACGGGTGAGACGTATGTGTTCCGTGTTCAGGCCATCAACGAGCTGGGCCTCAGCGACGAGTCACAGGAGTCTGCACCACTCTCTGTCAGAGCCGCTCTCAGTACGTCCAGCCTGGCCACCTACTGAGAAACATTTCCTAACAGCTCTCTCCACAGTGTGCTTTTAGCTGCAGCAGGAGGTGCTAGTTATTTACTGAGATTCAATCCAGACATGGCATGCACTGACAAGAACAAAAGAAAGTGATGAAAACACAAATCCCAGGTTTTGTTAGGCACCCGCTGTGGTAGCTGGAGTTCCGCTTTTTAAGATCTGTGGTGATTGAAAGAAGCAGAGCTTGATGCTTCAGATGTTTGTATTTGAAGCCAGTGATGTCTGTTTGTGAGTGTGGTTAAACAGCATGTCTGGAACTTTCAGCAGAAGACGTAGGTCTAAATGTTTGATGTGAAAGAGCATTTTTAAGCATCTTGGCACTTGGGACAAACAGAGAGTTACATCAACCATCACCAATGGTCACCATCCACCTAGCATGATGCAATGGCAGCATGCCTGTACCTGAACTCTCACTTTAGCTATTAGAAAGAGAGGTGAGGAGTGACTACGCCAGTTTTAGAAGATTAGGAATAGGAAATTTACCCAGGAATTCAGGGCAATGTTCCCTCTAATTTTTTATGTGTCTGAGCAACCACATAAACTCTCTGAGCGGTGCCTTGAACCACTGTGAGCAACATTGTGCACTCAAATCAAATCAAATTTATTTATAAAGCACTTTTTACAACTAATGTCACAAAGCAGCTTTACAGGGTTAATAATAACAAACCCCAAAGCACTGTGGTCACGCCAGCATCCCATCCATCCAAGTAACATGGTTTATTAAAATAATCTAATTACAGCTTTTCTGTTAACATTTCTGTTAGAATACTTTTAATGAAGTGCTTTAGCCCACTTACAATCACAATTACAAAAGTCTTGTTCATGACCTGTGTAGTATGTCAATGCTAATGGATGTATAAATATTTCATTTGGCAAAACATGAACTTCCAACCAAACCAAGCCAACTATAAACTCCAACTTTCCAACACACTTAATATTTTTATTATAAAGCTCTGACTTGCATTATGAGTATGAGCCACTGTCCTGTAACTCTGTCTGCAATATACAGGATATACTGACACGATTATTTGCATTTTTACCTCTCAATAACTAGTGACAGTATTCAATAATCAATATCCATAAATGAAAATTGTAAATAAGATTAAGTTGAGCCAATGTGCCAATGTGATTTTCACACAACGGAATTTGACCTCCGCATTTACCCCATTCGTGTAGTGAAACACACACACACACACATTTGTGAACACGCTAGGCTATGAGAATTTGTGACCGAAGCAGTGGGCAGCCCTCATGCACCAGTGCCCAGGGAGCAGTTAAGGGGTTAGGTGCCTTGCTCAAGGGCACTTCAGTCATGTCCTGTCTGGGGATCGAACCGGTGACCTTCTGGTCACAAGACCAGATCTTACCAGTAGGCATTGGCTGCCCCCATAAATAACACTAGATGAGCACAAATGTGATTGAGAACTTAAATTTAACTTTTTTTTTACACAGCTTTAATTATTTTTAAATGAATTTTGTGCTGAATGTAGATACTCCAGCTTATTTTGGCTTCGCAATATGTTTTGCCTATTCGTTTTGTCATTATTATAAAGGGTCTTCATTTTACAACGGCCACACCCAGGGTTGCCAGGTCCAGCAAAAATATCCAGCCCAAAGTCAGTCTAAAACCCGCCCTTCAGAAGCTTGAACTAGCCCAAAATATGCCTGTCACACGTTTGAAGCAAATGGCAAAACAACTATGAGTATTTTGTTTATAAGGGATTTATTATCAGTCATTAATAATATGGTAACATTAGTGTTTATTAGTTACTTTATAACAGTTTTATATCCCAGTCAAGAACATTTAATAGTAACAATTAGCAAAAAAAAGGAACTGACTTTTTCATTTCACATTTGCAGTATTTGCAATGTGCCTTTTTTCTTGTCATTAGGAACACTTTTAATCCATTACATCAAACCTTTTTCTTTTTCCCAGTCCTTGCAATACCTGTATTTCCCCCGTTTACCTGGCATATTAGCTAGCGACTCTTTTCTCTTTATCTTCTGTGTGTGTGTGTGTGTGTGTCTCTCTCTCTTTCTCTTTCGCTCTCTCCCGCTCTGCTCTTCATGCTGTACTTCCTTATGTCGTTATGTTCTCCTCATTCTTATTGTTGCATTCAATCTTCCCACCTTTTCTTGTTGTTTTTTGGCGGTCGCAGTAATTTTTAAAAGTAGCCCAAAAAACGCACTCCACCACGCTTGAATTTTCACCCACGACTTTATTTTCAAACAAGCCCAATTTGGTGTGAAAACCGCGAACCTGGCAACTCTGGCCATACCACTTTGCTAGCTAACACACGTGTGGTGGCACGTAAGGACGCTGTCATACCCTGTCAGTGATGTTGATTAGCTGCGTAAATAAGTTTGTGAATCGCATCGTTGGCTGGAGCAGCCAGTCACCGGTCACTCACTGACTCGCACTGCAAAATCGTACAGAATGAATTATGTGTTTATTTTATTTTAAATTCAGGTTGGATTTTTTTTGTGAGCAGCGCAGATTTTCTGTTTTCTGGGTATCACTCCAAATCTTTATAGGAAATGATCAAAGATGTTTTTCTACTTCTTTTTAAATTTTTATCCAAATTTCCACTCAGTGTAGAAGTAGCCAGTCAACTCACCCATTTGTTAGGATTCTCCCAATCACTTGTAAAGTCCCTGACTCTAGGAGAGTGAAGACTAGCACATCTCCAGTGCATGTGAAGTCAGCCACCACCTCTTTTCATTGTCGCTGGATGTCGAACGCTCTCGGAGAAGAGCGTAGGATCTTTGATGGATCTGCTAGCAGACGCCTGAGCCAGCAGACATTAGATATTTCATAGTGATGGGGAAAAAATTGCCATCTACACACCAGGAGAGAACACAGCCAGTTTTGCTCTCAGGGCTCCGGCTGCTGATGGCGAAGCAGCATGACTCAAACTTGCGATTTGCATTAGTTCTTTGAGACACTCGAAGCCCCTAAGGATACATTTCTGACGTGAGAGTGTCCACACAGAACACAGGAACAGCATCTCCAGCTGTCCACCCACTCACTGTTCTCAGATCCAGACCTGCTTACCTTCTTAGCATGTTCTGTTGTTCTTAAATCTACAAAACTGCAGCACCTTTGACTACAACACTGTGCAAACACTTTGTTTAAAATGTTACATATCTAAGTGTATAAATATACAAACTCTTTGGCTCAAACATATTGCCTCATCATCTGCAGTGGTGTCTTCATTTTTTCCAGAGCTGTATATATTATATGGGCCTTAAGGCTGATATAAGACTATATTTCATAGCTGAACTATTAAGAAGTTAGGCACACTTCCTTTGTCTCCTATGGTGGGCAACTTTGGAATGTTGATTTAAACTTCTGCTTCCAGCTCAAATACATATTCATAACTGGCAACGGAGGGCAGACGTAATGCATCAAATCTGCTGCAATTCATTCTCACATTATAAGCCACGGCAGACAATAAATGGCCGCGAATTGGCTTTATTAAAAGCCAGAGATAGCCGCCGCACTCGGAGCGCTCCCTGCTGCTGTGGACAGTGAGTAATGGGTACACATGGCGCTAAGTCATCTATCTTCTCCACAGAGTTACCCTCCGCTCCCTATGACATCGCTCTTCTCCACTGCGACGGGGAATCCATGGTGCTCAACTGGAAGCGTCCCGCCCACTCCGGAGGCACAGAGGTCACTGACTATTACATTGACAAGTGCAATGTGGCCAAGAAAGCATGGAGGGAGGTCAATGTGCCACCCATTAAGGAGAGGCTATACAAGGTAGTGTTTGGAGCTGTAAAAGAACCCCCACTGTTGTGACTTTGTTTGTGCTGTCACTGACATTGCCTTCCAGTTGTTATTGAGAGACTCAATAAAGAGCTTGTTATGACTGGATCTATGATTGTATTATTAATGCTTTATTTGCTTTGTGTCTGCAGGTTGCAAATCTGACTCCCGGTTCAGTGTATCAGTTTAGGGTCTATGGTGCCAATTTGGTTGGACTGGGAGATGCCTCTACCGTGAGTCCACCCTACAAATGTGAAGCCTGGACCATGACTGAGCCAGGTAAAAAAAACATACATAATGAATACTCAAATCAGTCATAACACTAAAACCTCCTTGTTTCTACACTAAGCTCTACTGACCATGTAGGTGCACTTTGTAGTTTTACAGACTGCAGTCTATGTGCATACTCTGTTAGCCCCCTTTCACCCTGGTTCTTCAGTGGTCAGAACCTGAGGCATTATATGCAGTGATGCTGATGTGGTGGTGTTGTGTTAATGTGTTGCACTAGTACAAGACACAGCAGAGAATAGTTGACCAACCAGCCAACAGTGTCAATAAAGGACTATGAATGGCCTACAAAAACATCCACAGACAAGCTACTGTCATTGACATCTAAAAGGTGGATCAACGAGGTCTAACAGTGAGTGCACGTGGTGTTTAAAAACTGTCTGATGTACTCAACACACCACCACCACATCAGTGTCACTGCAGTGCTGAGAATCATCCACCACCGGAATATGACCTGCTCTTTGGTGGACCTGTTGAGGTCCTGAACACTAAAGAACAGAGTCAATGGATGCTAAAGAAAGCACAGTGGACTACAGTCTGTAATTGTAGAACTACAAAGTGCACTTATATGATTTTAAATGGAGCTTAAACTGGACAATAACTGTAGTGGTTTTAATGCTATGGGTCATGAATGTATACTTTAATTTAATTTGCACTTGATTTACTTGTACTGGATGTCTTGTTTTGCAGAAAAAAACATACCGGTACTTTTATACACTGAGACAGACATAAGACACAAATACAGACTGGAATGTAATCAAATTAACTAATTATATATATAAACGGTTATAGTTCACCTAATGAAGCTATTAGGAGATTTGCAGCACAATACAATTGAAAATCACTCCTTTAAGTTGACTTGGTATGTTATAAAATGAATATCTTACCCAGGTCCATCATATGACTTGAGCTTCACTGAGATCAGAGATGACTCTGTGGTGGTGGAGTGGAAAGCTCCTGTCTACACCGGCGCCAGCAGCGTCACAGGTTACTATGTGGACATGTGCAAGAAGGGCACTGACACCTGGACAACTGCCAGCACAGCTGCTGTCAACCACTGCTACCTCAAGGTAAAACATCTGTGAAAGAACAGACTACAACTTTGCACCACAGAGCCAAATGCACAGGATCTTGTCATGCCAAGTGGTTATTAAAGGAACATTCCAGCATTTTTCAAACTAATTGCTGTATCATGCTGTTGATTACTACAATCATTTATATATATATGGGCGGCACGGTGGCTTAGTGGTTAGCACGTTCGCCTCTCAGCGCTGAGGTCTTGGGTTCGAGTCCACATCTGAGTGGAGTTTCCATGTTCTTCCCGTGTCTGTGTGGGTTTCCTATGGGGACTCCGGTTTCCTCCCACAGTCCAAAAACATGGAGGTCAGGTGGATTGGGTACTCTAAATTGTCTGTATGTGTGTATGTGATTGTGTGTGAGTGCGATGGACAGGCGCCCTGTCCTGGGCTTAGTTGAGTTGTGTGATGCCCTGCCCTGTGCCCACTGAGGGGGTAGGGGACTAACAGTGACCCTAGTAAAGATTAAGCGGGTGTGATAATGGATAGATTGATGGATGGATATATATATACACAGGGTTTGCCATTTATATGGATACACCTTAATAAAATGGGAATGGTTGGTGATATTAACTTCCTATTTATGGCACATTAGTATATGGGATGGGGAAAACTTTTCAAGATGGGTGGTGACCATGGCGGCCATTTTGCAGTCGGCCATTTTGGATCCAACTTTAGTTTTTTCAATGGGAAGAGGGTCATGTGACACATCAAACTTATTGGGAATTTCACAAGAAAAACAATGGTGCTTGGTTTTAACGTAACATTATTCTTTCATGAGTTATTTAAATGTTTCTGACCACTTATAAAATGTGTTCAAAGTGCTGCCCATTGTGTTGGATTGTCAATGCAACCCTCTTCTCCCACTCTTCACACACTGACAGCAACACGGCAGGAGAAATGCTAGTACAGGCTTCCAGTATCTGTAGTTTCAGGTGCTGCACATCTCGTATTTTCACAGCATAGACAATTGCCTTCAGATGACCCCAAAGATAAAAGTCTAAAGGGGTCAGATCGGGAGACCTTCAACACAATGGGCAGCACTTTGAACACATTTTATAAGTTTCCATTTATTAGTGATAGATTATTTACTCAAACTCAAAATGAATAGTTTGAGATTCTGCATTTCTGATTTTCATGATTAAGATTAAGATTAAGAGTAAAACAAAAAAACATGTCAAACAAAAAAACATGTCAAAACATATGCCTTAGAGCTGTCAGGAAGGGGGTGGAGGAGCTTCTTTATTAAACAGAACAAAGATCATTGACTCTGAAACAAACAGACTGGCTATGAATAAAAAATAATACAAACACATGCTGTCTTCACCTAATTAACAATACAATGGCCAACAAAGACTGTGATACATGAGGGAGCATATAAAGCAAACATAATTAGACATGAGATGGGGAACCAGGGCTGTGAAATCACAAGACAGGTGCAGCTACTCAGAACATGACAGGGGCAGGACTAATACATGATGCAGCACGTAAACAAGAGAGAAACGGGAGGTTTCTCAATATGTCAATTTACATGTAAAGAATATAAAATATGACACTTCCACAACATTAATTTTGGCACTGCATGCACATATTTTTGAGAATCAGTACAGATATCACAAAGCATAACATTGTGATACTGAAGTGTATTTATATTTTCTTTTATATTCTAAACTTCTAAGACATGAGACAAGAAAAGATGATTGGCATCCATGGTAGTCAGGTAGAACCTGTGCCATTATACTGGTAATTAATCTTTACTGTAAAACTGGTCGCGTCTCTGAAAGTGTACATATTGTATATATTACCAGCTTATTTACAAAACAAACTGATATTCATTCTACAAATATATGCTCCTCATATCTGGTCTTTTTTAAGAACATTAAAACCTGTCAAAATTAATGTCTATCATGATCATCCATAGACTACAGATGCCAAGTTGAAAAAAGCAATATTCCTTAAATATTTATGACATTTTTCCCAGGTGAAGGGCCTGGAGACAGGCTCATCCTATGTGTTCCGTGTACGGGCTGAGAATGCCCAGGGCATTGGCAAGCCTTCAGCTCCATCTGACCCAATGCATGCCAAGGCTCTGCCAGGTAATACAAACACATCCACTACCAGTGCACACATCTCTTGGTTTAGTAATACTGCTAATAGTATTTATTATGGTAAAACTCAACGTAGTATCATAGTACTACCATCAATGTAGTGTCTTAAAAATCATGATGGTTTTCTCATGGCAATACCATCATACAACATAGTAGTACCACAGAATATTTCTGTAAGTTCCACTACCACAAGTGTCCTCCATTTTAAAACTGCTGTTGATGCAGGAAGATGTCAGAGTGAAATAAAGGAGTCAGGCACATGGTGAAAGAGCCTGTCGAGCTGAGAGAAGCTCATAGTGGGGCAGAGACAGAGGGAGAGAGGGAGAGAGCAGCATAGGACCCATTACGGGAGGTGTTCTGAAGTGGCACAGGGAGCAGCTGTCTGCCCGGCTGCCGATAAGAAAAAACCAGCTGCCGGACAAGACGAGATGATGATTCATCTTGAGCCACCCTGAAACATACACAGTGTCCGTCTGTCTTACACCAGCAGAGAGCACTGTGGGGTTGTGTGTGAGAGAACAGTATCTCAGTATAGCACAGAAATACAGGGAAAGCCTTGCATGAGATGATGCATTTGAGGCGAACGTGGGAAGCACGCTGACCCGTAATCCCAACATATCCATACTGTAAATCCAACATGGCCGCTCCATACCTCTTTTACATAGTGTTGGATTTCTACTGGCTTATGTGTAAACCCTCTCCTTCTCGCACCTTGTGTGCACAGGAGCCCAAGAAATCAAGTGCGGAGTGGATGAGCTGAGCGGCGACATTTATCTCTCCTTTGAGAGCTGCCAGATGATGGAGAATTCACAGTTTGTGTGGAAGAAGTCCTACCAAGAAATCACAGACTTCTCCAAAGGAGTTGCCGTTAAAACATCAGGCAACCAGTAAGGAAAACAATATATCATGGCTGGACTCAGTTGGGTGATAAAAATGGCAAATACTCAGCTCAGTATTGAAGCGGTGATCATTTTATATCAGAAAAACAAACTTTTTGACAATGATACTGAACTGGTTTTCATCAGCTGCTCATTCATATCTAACCCAATTGGATATACTTTTGGCTTTAGGATAGTAAAGCATATTTACATGTAAAAACCAGCGAAAAATACATCATTATACACCGAGAGCCACTAAGAATGCTGGAAAGTTCTGCCCTGGGTACCACAATATTACAGTGCTCTCCATAATTATTGGCACCCCTAGTTAAAATTTGTAAAAGCCTTAAAATAAATACATTTTTGTATTGCAGAAGAATAATCTCACTCTAAAAAAGTTTAGAAAAAGGCAACCTTCAACGCAAGTGAAAAAAAATCAAGAAAGAAAAAATCCTGACTAAGAGATAATTATTTCCCATAAAATAACCTGTTCCACAATTATTGGCACCCTTAACAATTTCTTGAAAATAAATGTTTTTTAACCATTTATGTCATTTCTACTGTAGTTTATAAAGTGGATCAAAGTATCTATTAACTTTTAATTAGTAATTCATCACTTTCTGTTTCCCTGGGGTATAAATATGGTGTTACACAGAGAAATATATAT